>PXOD01000348.1:0-108043 GCA_003012165.1 Paramyrothecium roridum
GCTTACTCAATCGCTTTCGCTTACTTAACCCTCGTCGGGTTAATCCGCAAGCTCCGTCTCACAGACAGACGTCACAGCTTCTGTTGGTTGGTTCGTGGCTTACTTCATCGTGCGCTGCATTTAACCAAGGCGTCTTCTGTTTCCCTCTTCTCTTCCCCATTCGCTCAATTGGCCGCACGAGACAGCCATCTTCCCGCACCACCACCAGATTATCACCATGGCAGCTTTGCGCAGGACCGTCGTCGCGACCGGAGTATCGTCAGGCCTTGTAAGTGTCATTCCCCCGACCGCCCCGAAAGATCCGCAAAGCTCTCCCCCCACCCCCGCCGCTAACGCCTCGACTCGCCGTAGGGTTTCGAGGCGATAAGACAGCTCCTCGGACAATCGCAGCCTTACAGACTCATCATCGGCGCGCGCAACACACCTGGTGCGCAGGCGGCCTTTAACGATTTGCAATACGACCGCGACGCCCACGCATTGGACGTGCTCCACCTGGACAATGCGGATCTGAGTACCGTCAAGACATTTGCACAGCAGACGCTCGAGAAACTCGGCCAGGATAAGCTAGACATCCTATTCCTCAATGCTGCCACCGCCAAGAGCGCCCTGGAGAACCCCGGTTACAAGTGGTGCGAGGGTGCCATTGTCAATCATTTCTGTGAGATCGAGGCTTCACCTGACCCCAGACCATCTCTAACCTCGCCGGCCGGCTAGCACACCACTATCTCACTCACCTACTCCGAGAGAAACTCGTCACTTCCAAGGCGCGCATCGTGCAGGTATCGTCGGGCGCGATTCGAAGTGTGCCGGACCCGAGTATGTGCCCCCCCCCTTTCCCCGATCTGCCCTGTCGATCATATACATCATGGTGCATGGTGCGCTGACCCACTTGCAGGCGTTCTGGACAGTCATTTGAGGGCTGGGGCTGGCGGAGAAATTCTTCACGTCTATGCCGAAACCAAGTTTCTGCAATTCCTGGGAGCTCATTGGTGGCGTCGCCAGCTCAAGGGCCAATGCGACGTGGTCGCCGTTTCCCCTGGCATGATTCCCAACACTGGCCTCGGTCGAGAGGGAATCAGCATTCCCGACAACCTTCCAGACGCCAAATCAGTGCCTGAAGGTAAGTTTCCTGCTTCTCCTTGTTGCTGCATCAAGTACTAACGCGTAAACTTTTAGGTGCCAAAAGCATGCTCGCTGCCTTTGACAGGAGTGACTTCCCCGAGGACCCAGACCGAATCTTCCTCACTAGCTGGGGCGAGTGGTGGGAGAGCGACGTGTACAAGCAGTCGCTAGATAAGGAGCTCCAGGACAAGTGGTGCCCGAGCTTGGAGGAGATTGAGAAGCGAGAGGGAATCTTGGCTGCCTAGGTCTAACGTACCCACATAGGAACAGGGATGCGAAATAGCGCGTCTAATGAGATTGCATGTTCGAACACCTCAAGTTTGATAGAGCTTTACATCAGAACAAATCTCTTTCCCTTACACCGATCACCGTCTAGTTCCTCCTACAAACTTTGCCAGCGCCGGGAATAGCAAGTCGTCTGTCTTCACTCTCCAATGGCAATCCATGAGACGCCGCATGAAAACAGTTTCGTGTCTGACCACGAGTCGGCGTTAATAGTGAACCCCTTAGCATCGACATTCGTGGCAAATGTCTTGACTCTCGAGTTTGCCTGCTTGCACAAATCTATGGAGGTTATGCCCGTAGTGATGGATGGCGGATTCTTGAACTCTTTGGCGAAGTTGACGCGTGCCTCTGTATGTTGCTGAGGCTTCTGCCACGGGCGCACCTCCGTGGTGTTCCACTTTCCGATGTCCACCACCACGCCCGTCGAAGGCGTGTTGGTGGACAACGCCTCGACCTTCTTCGTTAGAGCTGCGACCTGGTTTGCCAAGCAGCAGACGGGATCACCCGAAACTCCGCCGTTAACGGTAGCCGCACCGCCAGTCCCTGACCCCCCTGCTGCCGATCCGGAACCCCCGGCGCTCGATCCGCCAGTGGAGGAGCCACCAGTATTGAAGACGTTGACAGTCACCCGCGGGCGAATTAAAAGTCGCTTTTTCTGATCGTCTTGGCACCCAGGAGTCATGCATTCTGCATCTGAAAGCTCATCTTGGTTAAACGAGATGGCCTGATTGTCAGAGCTGATTGCGAGATAGTCATCTGGCCAGACAGACTGAATGTTCCGCTTCTTTCTAGCCGGGGTGGCATTCCCCCGAGCGTCCGCTGCTGGAGGTGTCATGTCTGCTGTGTAACTTCTTGAGGCATTGCTGATCTCACTCAATGTCCGTTAGTTGCGGTCTCTTATGGATCTTGATGGACCGTCAAAGTGCTATGGCACACTCATCCTGGTTCGCATGTATGCCGAGACTAATCACATCAAGGGCCTCGTCTCCGAAGGTTTGTTTGAAGCCCACGAACTGTGAATGATGCTCTGGTATGTGTTCAATTGCGTGCTTGGAATGTTTCAAGAAAGCTGAAATTACCGTCAAGGTTCTCACGACCTAGATTGGGCGATCATTGCTCCCTTGAGCCGTCGATTGAAGGCTCAGCATTCGATTGAGGCGGCAAGGCATGCGGAAAAACTGAGTAGATCAGCCGAAAAAAGAATATTTTATTACTTAAGCGCCGTATGGAACTTGATTGAACAGAGTATATATAAGCATTCTCGTAGCAGGGACAAGGGGCTCGCATTGAGTTTGGTCTTGGAATGACGGCTGTAGCCGCGTGCGTATGTCGCCGGCCCGCGCTTCAGCATGGTTCAAGTCGCCCCGGAATTTAGACCGTAGAGAAGGTGAAATTATTCAGTGAGCTCCGGGAATAATCGCCTGTGAAACGGGCTATTGGGTAGGCTACCAACAGAGTGGCATACGTCGATCAGTGGGCTTGAGGATCTCAGCTCGAACCTTCCGTGAGCTTTCAATTCCAATAACAAAGCAAATACCTTTACTAGCCCATTGATATTACGTATGTATTACCTCAAAGCTCGGAGGCTGATTTATGTCAAGAGAAGCATATGCGAAATTCAATGAGCTCGAGAACACATCCCATGATGAGCCACGATTTCATTGAAGCTCACATATGTATATATAGCTGGGCAATCCTCTACCTTGGACATCATCTGGCTCAACACAAACACACATTCAAATAAAGACTCATTTAAAACTACCAAGAACAGAATAATTTACCACGACTCTTCATCATGAGTGACCGACCTACCTTCGACGGCTCCGGCAAGGGTGGTGATGCTAAGCCAACAGCTGGCCGATGGTCTGGTGGCACCGGCACCATGACTGGCGGTGCGGGCACTGGTGGTGATGTTTCCATTGGCGGCGGCCGACAGGTTCCCAACGCCAACTTCAAGGTGTCTGGCACTGGAGGAGATGCTCAGGCGAATGCCGGTGGAGGCGCCAGAGGCGGTGACGGCAAGGGAGGTTCCTTCAACTTCTCTTAAGCCATGATACTACTGTGTCGTGGGTACTAGTAAGCTGCACGGATTCTTTGTGGAGAAGACTGTTGCTGACCCGTGAAAGAATCTTGGCTTCAACCCGGCCCATGCCTGTCGCTCGCTCCCATTTGATAAATGAGTTAGTGGGGTTAACATAAGATCATTTTACAAACCAAGTTACAAAACTAATATATGATGATGCCTCAAATCAGATTTTTATGAAAATTTTACTCGTATGAGATGTAACCATTTTTGCGTAAAGTCAATTGAGAAGTACCATCAAATAGTTGAATGTATGTGGAGAGTAGCTATTTAGAAGTATGGCTATGTTAGTGGGACTGCTCAATGCTGGCTTGAGAGGCCTTTAGCAATCTGTTGCACATCGCGGGACGTGGTAGAGGATATTTCACTTTCAGGTCCGGCATCTAGGGTGACTAGCCACTCTCGCGGGGAACTGGTATGAATGTGTCAAGTCCCGCCAAGCGAAGAAGTCACTTTGGGTCAACCGATGCAACGCCATGTAGAGCAATTTTGAAGTACAATACCTCAAATGTTATAGCTGTAGCGCGGGAGAGATCACTGAGAATGGTACCTAGATTACGGAGAAGGCCTTGAGTGGACCGGAGATGGGTAATAGGGGACGATCGCGCGGACCAGAGAACTGCATGGATGGACTGGCTGCTAGAAGCCACGGAAGCTCAAGAAGCGCTCCATTCTCAAAATTCTCGGCAAGTTAGCAGCTGCCGTTTCTATGCCTGCTCCCGGCCACACCAAAATCCACTTTATTTTGTCGGCTCTTCTCTATGTTCCCACCTAACACGATGGTGGCATGGTCGACATTGAGGAAATGGAACTGGTCAAAGATAAGCATATCGAGCAATAGCAGGTCAATCCAAATGAAATACCTTTCGCTGTAGATGACCCGCATACGTATTTCTGGCTCTGGGTACCAATGACCATCAGCGGTGAGACCGTGGGCTGGAGCAGGATCTCCACAGACGTAGGAGATGAGATTTCAGGACGGGCGCTCACGAAGAGGATACTCTGCCACGATGGAGGTTCAGATGGGGACTTAGGCGTCAAGCTGCGAATGAGGGGGACAAAATGAATTTCCACAGGACTCAGGCTTTGGTAGCAGAAGTTTGAGAGGCCTAAGTGTGGGTTACGACCATGTCTTATGGTTTCTGGAAGCCGGCGTCGTCAAAGATAGATTTGACCCTCCGTGTACCCGGATGGTCGTCCTTCTAAAGATACGAGAAGCAGTCGTTGCATGTGTCGGAGCGCACTCTCGATGAAGATCTATCGAAACTGGCCAAAGTCATCCGGGTCACTTTCAATGTCTCCTCCCACTGCCCCACCAGGGACTTATACAGTCAGCAATGGTAAGCTGGGCAGTGTGCCCTTTAGCCTACCAGGCTCTGATATGCCCGACGTCGATGCGTTTTGCATACGTGGCCTCTTTAACAAAGAAAAGATACAAGGGAGACACCTTTGCTGAAACCAAAGTCGGGAATCCGAAGGTCATTGAGAATTGGGTAGCCCGCAACGCCACTGGAAACATAAAGGGTGTCCTAGACTCCGAGAAGTACTTCAGTATCTACTTTTTCTCAGTAATACCTCGGTTACCATCGACAAGAAAGGGTTTGTGTCTGACTACGAAGGGTCTCTGGACCTTGCGATTGGCATGCCAGCTTGGAAGTCTCGGTTAGGGGGTTCTACCCGAACTGACATCAAACGGCTGAAACAGATTACCGCACCACTATGACGTAACGACCCCCTTTACTACTTGTGCTATCGCTTACCTAGCTACGAGCATTCGTTCCAGTTCAATCTTGATTTTGTCTCTCCAAATAACTTGAAAGAGACCGCACTGACCAGCGATGCTGATCGATCTGTAAGATACAGGGCTTATCTTGGCGCCCAAAGGCAGATGGTTGTCTCAAACATCACGCCACTCGCTACACACCTGTTTGTACTCATTTGGAAAGGATCGAGCGTTTGCAGCCAGCAAACTGACCCAAAAGGAATGTTACACTCGTGGCTGCATAAGCCCATATTAAGATATCAAACACACCACTCGTAACCCGGGCTCTTAGGATTTCACAAGTATCTCGCCGACATATGCGGTGCCACAAACTTATTAATTAGGCACGAAAACAGCCTGAGGGAATATGAGTAGAGATAACGTGTATGCTAGGCCTCTACTACGGATGCTGTGTGCCCAGTGGTCCATTTATTCCGAGATTGCGAGATTCAGCCTATTTCAAAATCGTATAGCCGCATGATTACCGAGTATTTTTTTGATATAGGGGTAAAAAATTTCCCCATTTATGCCGTAATAACACGGCATTAACGACATGGATATACTCAACCCGTATATGTGGGAGGACAAGTGCAGGTCTCGTATGGGCTTTTCCTGGCAGAGCTGGGGTTTCCACATGCTCTTATGTAGATGCAGAGACAATAAAATATATATCTTCGCAATAGACTTTGTACAATGTACTAGCAACATTGTCAAAGTGATGGGTCCTGTTTAGGCCCAATTGTCATGATAGAATGCCGAGAGAAAAGTTAGGCAAAGGAGACACGAAGGTTTTTTGCTGGGTGCTCTATGACTCGCGAATTGCGACTTGCTACCTTCAGGTTTTTTTGCATATAATGCTTTGCTGGATGTTCTCTGATCAGAAGACTTTGCAGGTCATTTAAAAGCCAACATCAAATTCAGCCGTGATCTTGCTGCTCAAGGTGCTTGAGAAAGCGTACATCTTTGGTACCGTCCCTCTACTTCATAAAGAGCAGTAGCTGGAGGTTTGTCCTTAGAGGCTGAGGCTTTGTGGCAGAATCAAACCACGTCATTTCCCGGTGTAGCCAAATCCTCACAAACCAATGCTCTCCCTCCACGTCTTATCTCTTCTTCTTCAATGACTGTCTCAACGGCATTACTGCAGAATATTCTCTTGGAAGTAGGGCACACTGTGCATGATAAGATAACGCTGACACAATATTCTGCACGCCTTGAGACAACCAAGCAAGGAATGATACACATTTGCACCGAGATTTGCCTGCCCTGTGAGGTGCCTTTCAACCTCCTCACCTGGCGAACCGACTATTTGCACGATACCAAATACACTTAGGAGTAAATATTGGTCTATGCCCATGGGATATAAAGTTATCTATCGGAGTTATCTTTGGTAGCCTCGATGGAGCATGGTAATGAAGGTAGCACAACTACCACGGAGAATTCTGTGCTGTTGCGAGGCAGCGCTTGCCTTTGGTGTCCCTGAGCAATTGTGCGATCATTTCGAACGTTGATCGCGTCTCAAGACTGTCTGTGTAACGTGTAGCTGGAAACCCGTATATGAGACCATCAACATTGGCTTTCGATATCAACCGCGACGCTTCGTCCTTGTTACCGCTACTGATTGTCCACCCGAATACTTTTTGAAATTTTTTTTGTTGAGCTGCGAGACTGAGCTGCGGACAGATGTCTTGACTGGCGCTTCCACAGTCGCCAAAGTAATTGCATTGCTTTAGAAAAACAGCTATGTCGGCCAGGAAGGAATTGAGCATGAAACATCCCTTGGACATGATGCATTTGTGGTCTTCAGGCTTAAGGTTGCCTTGATTGAAACATGCGTCCTCGGCGTCGGAAGCGTTGCCGTCCACGCCTATGACTTCGTTGCTATTCAAGTTCTTCGCAATGAAGCGGAAAGCATTTCCTGTCACCTGGTCCCCATAGAAGCCATAAAAGACTCTAACTCCAGCTTGTTGTAGGATGGACCTGCCCAGTTTTTGCAAATTCTGGATGCTGCCCGGATGGTTCGGTTCGGGGTACAAGTCAGGCTTCTTCATATCAAGCCAGACAAAGGTGGCTGGCTTCGAAAGATTGGTCCGTTGGTCTACAACAGTCCGAAAGATGTCTTCAGTAGTATCACCTCTGGTCCAATTGTTGTGGAATCCAAGTATGCCATGATCAGCATACCACCCTTCCGGGTGAGGTGTCATGTCCACTTCGATAGCATTCGCTCCATGGTTGAAGGCGGCAATAACATCAGATTTATATAACATATGGTGCCCAATGGCGTAGAACGGAGTAGCTGTTGTATTGGCCTTGCAAGTTATGTCATCTATGTCTGCGACATGCGCGATTTCGTCAAAATTCGTGGCCTCGCCATCAGTGAGTGCGTCGATTGGCCATGGGAGGTGAAAAAACACGGCGGCCACGACGCTACCGAAAAAAGGCTGGGCAATCTTCATTATGAAATTCGATCTTTCTGCTCTTCATTAAATATGAGTTGTAACTTGAGGCAGCCAAAGCTAGAAAACTGGCTGCCTCTACCTTTTTATGTTGGATAACTTTCTTATTCTTGCTCACGTTGAAAGCATTCCAGGAAGATGAAACAACAAGGTGCTGTCGGAAACTCTCGGCTATGTTGACAGCGATCCTCTTAGGAGTCACTCCCTTACATAGTGTGGGACGAGACACAGTTTGCCAGATGGGCAAAGATGTCTTATTCCAATAACATGCGAGCGGACTGCGTGACCTTTCTTGTGGCCAAATCTGGCTTCCTATGCCAACCGTCAATCAACATTAATTACCTGTGCCTATAATACAAGATCTGTCGCTATAATACCTACCTAGCAGAGCATTCTCTGCCTGGTCGCTCAAGCACACCGTTTTTTGTTCTCACTGCGTTAGTCTTGCGTAGATACAGCTCTAATTCGTGAGATAGACGAAACAAATATGATAAAGTAAAATTCTGCTGGTGAAACTTGAGTAAATGGCGTGTAAAGGCACTGTTCCTTTTGTGGGCAATTTGTCTACGACCATGGTTTTGGGAACCGTTTATGGAGCCTTGCGGATGTCATTAGTGTTTGTCAATTTCCCCGAGACATGGCTGTGTGCGTAGGACTCAAGGAGGCTTCGGCCCCAATGTCGTCTAAGTCAACATATCGGCACATTAGGGGACTTGAAAAAACCCCTGCAGCATAATTTTCTATATACAATTCGGCTGCTTCTTATAATGTAGACATGGCACCCTGAATGGCCGTGTGAGGCCTTCTTAGGAATATTTGGATGCGAATAGCATTAATAGCAGGAACGGACCATAGCGGCAGCGGCAGTGGGCGAAGAAGGTGAGAATCCCTCAGTGAGGCTATTGTCTATATAATGTATCCCTTTATAAAATTGCTAAATGCTGGTTCTTCTGCTATAGGCTACTTTCTTAGCTAATTACATAGTGATGTACCTAGACTTTTCCTGGTTTTAATTGGGATCAGATCCATGTCCGGAACCTGTTTGAGTACAACGCACACTCAAGGAGATACCAACAAGTAAAGAACCCTAAGCAATGGAAGCGCAGAGTTTTCTATAACATTAAAATTCGATTATTAATAACTATTTGGGAAGTGCTGGCTCGCTAGCCAGAGTGGCAAGGTGCGGAAGATCTTGTCCGGAAATTGTCGTCGTTTTCGGTTTCAATGACTTCATTCGGGACTCAACTCCATTGGCGGTGCGCCGTGTGCATCGTGAGATGTTGAAGTAAACAGCCACCCACCCTTGCATTCCTGGCCCGTAGATGTGCATGCCGCCAGCTCGTGAAGGGTGCACCTTTCAAACTCAAACATGGTCATCCAACGGTTGTCTTGATTCGTTCTCACGTTAGGAAAGCAGGCGTAAGGACAGAGGCTTAGAACGCAGGGCGTGAAAAGACGTTGCCGCGACGTGCACTCAGTCGGCAACCTGGTTGCAATGATTAAAACATGCCGAGATCCTGGCCTGGACTCCTGGTCGCGCCCTGTATCTTATCGATTTTATTTCTTCCGAACTTCCAGGACACTTTCGTAGCTGACCTTGTTATACACATATTTCTTCTCAAGCTTTAGCCCTGTTTCTTCCAAGATCTCATGCCATTGTGCGTCAGTCCGCTCACCCCCTGCGCACGCCGCCATCATAACAAGGTCCATGCTCGCAGCGTAAGAGTTGACGCCGAGGTCAGGCAGCACCCATTCGTCAAGGATCAAAATGCTGTCCTCAGCCATGGCGTCACGCAGCCTGCCCAGCAGTAGCTTCACTTTGTGGTCGGGGTGATTGTGACAGACTCCCCGAAGGTAGTAAAACTTTGCACCTGCGACGAGTTTAGTCAAGTCGAAGAGCGACCAAATCGGAAGGTTCTGTAGTCACCGCTAACGGGCTGCTTCTCAAAGAAGTCGTGGCTCATTTTCTTCACACCAGGTGTGTTTTTGTCTTCGACCTTCTTGATTGTGTGAGGCAAGTCCTGAAGAACAACTCGCCCACTTAATTTTGGGAACTTCTCAAGGAGATAGTTACATTGATGGCCAACGCCACCGCCAACATCCACGAATGCAATGCGTTCCCTTACACCGTCACCTACCAAGTGTTTCGCAACCGGGTAGACGGAAAGCCATGAGATTTCAGCGTCACGCCTCTTTTCCATGTACTTGTTGAAGATGTCGAGCAGGTCATGTCTCTTTGCGCCCAGATATCTGAAACAAGGATCCGAAGTCTCAAAAGCCTGTTGAAAAACCGTGGTTGTTGGGCTTTGAGGATTTTGGTATGTATTTGCGAGGAAGTAGGAGGGAAGGTTTTGGTACAACGGGCCGACGGTTTCAAAGCTTGATACGGTAAGAATTACAATATGCTCCAAGATACCCGTAATTGACGTACCAGTGCGAGATGCCAGACTCAGCGACTTCTGTTGCTAGATTTCTAGTTGTATTAGTGGCTTCGTATCGGCCTTTGCTCGTTTCCTTAACAACGTCGATTGAAGAGAGATAGCGGAGGAATCGATCTATCGAGGATATTAGTCGAGCGTCTCTGATTGATGCTGCTAATCATACCGAGGAATACAGGTTCTGCTTTAGTTTGCTTCACAACATCTTCTAAAGAAACATCGCCTTCTACTGCCGATAGCCAGCGAAACAAACCCAAGTTGAATCCTATTCGCACGGCTGCAGGCTTCAGATGCTAGTTTGCGTAAGCTACCAATTCGTCCTGTAATGAGTTTCATCGATATAATTACCGAGTATCCTAACCAATGGACTGTATCATTCGAATCATCAAGGTTGCGCATGAGGGTAGTTAGGGCCATTTTGGCTCGACGCCTCACATCCTCATCTGCCTCGACCATCATCTGCTCTAGTTTTCTAGTATGTTGTTCAATTTGAAACCATTCCATTGCCAAATTAGACGTTGACTTCACGTCCAGAGTTGATAGCAGGCGTGGCTGCAATGCAAAATAATTAGACGCCCCAGACGCCCGGCAAGCGGCCAAAACGGTCTGCTTGGCAAGTATACGCCGCTTTTGCATGGCCAACAAATCATATGCTTAAGTGAGAGTTAACGGTGCTTGAAATGTCCCGGATAGAAACTGGAGAACCGAGATGGTGTTACTATCGAGAAGGATAATGTGAATAGCCACTTTCCTGCGCAAGGTGCAGTGGGTGGACGGTCATTTAATACAGGAACGAACATAACGTTAGGGCTGTGATATGTCCAAGCTGACTGAGATTGCCATTCAAGGCGCCCAAATGTTGGGGGCCTTGGCCCTCCACTACACATAAATGGATCCATGGCGCAGTCATTCTCACACCCACAGGGGGGATCACCGGACCGGAAAGTAATGTTGGTTCATCGGAAATCAAGCTCAAAATGGGTAGCCTCGTCTTACTGGTGGTGGTCTGTGTAACATTCTTTCCTTTTGGTATTGATGGATTGGTTTCTGCAGGGGTTGATCCCCATCACACAGTCGCACATGTCACTTTAAGGGATGCACTCTTTGCACGATACGCAAGGGCTCAGCACCAAACCAGTGGCCATGGGACTCATCTCTTGACTCAGCGGCCTAAATTGGAAGCAAGATGCACCGAATAACGGGCTCAAGCAAGCCACATTTAAAGAAACTTAGGATCACATGCTTTGGTTCAGAGGTTGGTGTTGGTTGATCAGTTCCTTCGGTGCGCCTTGCAGCCTCTAGCTGAAAGCATTGTTCTGCAAACAGGGCCAAAAACATACCAACACGCACAACTCAACCCCTTTTCTTTTCAAGCCCAAGCCGCAGCAAGTGGAAATCTTGGAAATAATGCCTTCCTCTAAAGCGTAGCATTCATACTTGCATGGTATTAAAGGAGATCCACCAACTTTCGCGATGTTACAAGATTTGTTGAGGGCCACTGCTCGACACGCCCCTGACAAGCGATTGATATTCTACCAGGAAGATGAAAAAATCACTCCTCGGGAAGTCTCCTACCTAGGCTTGTTCGATGAAGCCGGGCGATTGAGTGTCAAAATCCAGTTGCTGAAAGGCTTTCGGGCTGGACGGCCAGTTCTCATTCACCTGCAGGACCATTGGGACTTCATTCTTTCTTTTTGGGCAGTCGTACTTGCAAATGGACTACCAGTGCCTTCGTCATCGTTTAGCCACATTGACGAATACAGGCAAAGGCATATACAGCACCTTGGCACGCTTCTGCAATCGCCGCTATGTATTACTCGCGACGCCTGCTTGAGACTGTTCAGTGATGTCCCTCATCAAATTCAACTTCACACGATCGAGGCACTGCAGGCTGACATAAATGGAGAGGTGCAGGACACCAAAACTGTTCTCAAAAGCTTGGTGCCGCTCCATGCAACACCTCTGGCTCTGCTCATGTTAACATCAGGAAGTACGGGCAACGTCAAAGCTGTTTCAATCACGAACCACCAGGTGTTATCATCACTTCGTGCCAAGCTTCAAGCCTGTGATCTTCCAAAGGATCGCCCGTTCCTGAACTGGATCAACCTAGACCACGTTGCGGGACTTGTGGAGATACATTTTCAAGCAATTTATCATGGTGTGGACCAGATACACGCTCCGTCGTCATATTTTATGGCTTCACCGGGCCGCTTTCTTGATCTTGTCAGTCACCACCGCGTGGCTCGGACCTTTGCTCCCAACTTCTTCTTGGCAAAGCTTGCTTCCTCAATCAACGACCAGAAAAGCTACTCTTGGGATCTGAGCAGTCTCGTCGCGCTTGGTTCAGGTGGTGAGGCGAACGATATTGCTACTTGTGTCAAAATTTCACGTCTCCTGTCACAATACGGAGCGCCATCTAACGCTCTTCTCCCAGGGTTTGGGATGACCGAAACCTGTGCAGGTTCTGTGTACAATCACGATTGTCCAACATTTGATCTTCAAAAAGGGCTAGATTTCGCATCTGTGGGGAGGCCTGCGGAAGGGATAAAGGTCCGGGTAACAAAGTCGAACAGGTCACCAGGCAGGCCCTATGAGCTAGTCGAGACTGGAGTACATGGGCACCTCCAAGTTCGGGGCCCTGTTGTATTCAAGAGTTACTACCGTGACAAGGAGGCTACCTCTGCTGCCTTTACATCAGATGGCTGGTTCCGCACTGGCGACACTGCCTACATTGATTCTGAGGGTAATTTGCATGTCGTCGGGCGCACCAAGGACGTCATAAACATCAACAGTGTCAAACACGAGTGCGATGCTATTCATCTAGCTTTGGAAAAGGCGGTGGGAGCTCTTATCAACCGATTGATCGTCTTTCCGTCTCGGTCTCACGATACCTTAACAGAACAGGCAACGGTTGTGTTTGTGCCTCTTGAAGGAGTTAATGTTGTGGAAATTCACAACCAGATTATCCAAACTTGTGCGACCATTACATTTAGCAACGCCAAGGTGTTCTCACTCCCGAGTGAAGAGATGCTGCCAACATCAACGCTAGGCAAGATATCGCGCCCAAAAATGCGGGAACTTTTTGAGGCATTGAATAGCATTTTCCATCCCTACATTGTGAAGCATCAGAGAGAGATGGAACAATCACAACAATGCTTGTCTAGAGCAACAATCAGCAAAGCTGAATATGCAATGCTGTCAGACTTTGTAGCAGTTTTAGGAACAGAATTTGAAGAGCTCTGTATCGACGATACTATCTTCAGCATTGGGTTTACGTCCATGGACTTGATCCAATTAAAGAAGAGATTAGATGCTCGTCTTTCGACAAATGTTCCACTTGTCATGCTGCTTCAGAATACATCAGCAAGACTGCTTGCTTCCGCAACCAAGGATCTTGTTCGCAGCAACGACCCAACGGGCAGAGCCGTGTCTCATACTTCGCCACCTTGCAAATGCAAGACGGCATATGACCCCGTCGTCACGCTTCAGAAGGAGGGGTCGAAAGCTCCTTTGTGGCTTGTCCACCCGGGCGTGGGCGAAGTGCTTGTTTTCATACAACTCGCCGAGCAGCTGATATCGGATGATCGACCAATACATGCACTACGAGCAAGGGGATTCGAGCCCAGCGACGAAGTCTTCGGTTCTCTCGAAGAAGTTGTTTCGACATATACCGCAGCGATACAGCGTACGCAGCCGCAAGGGCCGTATGCCATCGCTGGCTACAGTTATGGTGCCTGTATAGCCTTCGAAATCGCCAAGCGTTTGCCGAAAGGCCAGGTGCAGTTCCTCGGTAGTCTCAATCTCCCACCCCATATTCGGTTTCGCATGCAACACTTGAACTGGAATTTGTGCCTCTTGAACCTGGCCTGCTTCCTAGGGTTGATTAGCGAAGATTTAGCGGAGGCATTAGAGCATGATGGATTCAGGGAGCTATCCAAGAGGGATGCCGTCACACGTTTTCAGGCTTTTGCTGGGAAAGACCGGCTCTCGGAACTGGCGCTCGATGTAGACGCCCTGATGAAATGGACGGATGTCGCCGCAGCCCTGCAAGGAATAGCGGCAGACTACGAGCCTGCCGGTATCGTATCATTTCTGGACGTTTTTTGTGCGATTCCTTTGCGCGCGGTGTCATCATCCAAGACAGAATGGGTCGTCGAGCATTTGAGCAAATGGCAAGAGTTCGTGGATTCAGAGGTCAGATTTCACAACGTTGCGGGAGCGCATTACACAATGCTTGGACCTCAGCACGTAGCTGGCTTTGCTGTCAAGCTGCGGTCTGCGTTAGCCGCGAGGGGAATCTAGTCTGCTGAGCAGTCTCATATCCCTGAGAGAAGGGCAACCAGGCAGATCAAAGGTTTTCTGGAAAAGTCACCGATGGAAAGGGAATAAATGAAGTACTAGGTCGAATGGGCGTTTGTGAGTGGGTATTCGTTTCAGCTCTTTATTCGAAGGCATGGTTTTGTTTGACATATTCCTGCGGCAAGGGTGGAATGTGGGTTCACCTCATCGCAACAGACTGGAAATTCCATTGCCGAGCAAACAGATATGCTGTACCCGAGAGCGGCAGTGCCGGTAATCGGCCTGTCACCTGAATCTCCACTATCGAAACTTGCTGGGAATGATCCTGTCTAGGTTTAATGGAGGTTAGGCGACACATGGCAGGACTCATGGGCTAGAATCTTCCTCAATACTTTATTTCGGACGAGGCACTGCCGTAATATCGGCGATGTACCGTCAGTGTGGGGAGCCATTGTGCCATTCAACCTTGTGACTTGCAATAGTAGAAGCTGGTATTAGTCGGTGGATTTGGTACTTTTATCCTAACTCAGAACGGACAGGTCCTCCGACCCCCTGCCCCGGTTCGCTCTGATCTGGTGATTCCACATGGGATCCGACGGCCCCCTTTCCCCTGGCGGAGAAGGCCACCCTGAATTTCGTTCTTCCGTGCTAGCCTGCTATTCAGAATCCGGGGCCATGCGACTTGTCAAATTAGGAAGCCAATCACGTCAACGCGGGGTTTGGCGCGACGCTAAAGACTGCCGGCCGAGATGCAGCGAGATGTCCCTTGCAGCTTTCAAACATCTTTGTCCCGAAACCACGAGGGGCAAATAGCCGTGATGGGGGCGCTACAGAAACAGGGCAACCTCCGTCCTTCCGGCCAGCGGGGCGACTCAACTATAAGCGTAGATTTTAGCGTTGCCACCGAAATACGGTTAATCACAAGGACGGACGCCCCAGATGCGCCCGGTGGGAGTGTTTCGTGTGGGCGCAGGCGGGAACGGGGCCACTCGTCCCTTGATTTCCGCCTTCACTGGTGGAAAATGGGAGGATCCGCGGATTGGACGGCAGCGCACCGCCGATCGGTCGAGCGGAAGCCTCGTCAAGATATTGCAACCTGCGCGCTGGCCATCAAACGGGCATCGAGCATATATAGAGACCGAACGCTGCCGATCTGCCCAGCCGGGAGACGAGTTGCTAGCCACGCCTTAGTGTCACACCCTCCCGCACGTCTTTGAGCCTCTTTGCCAAGAAACTACAATGAAGTTCACTTCCTCACTCCTTTTCTTGGGCCTCAGCGCCTTCTCGGCAGCCTCGCCAGTTGCTGAGATCGCCGAGCGAGCTCCCACGCTGTACCTCACTGGTGACAGCACCATGGCCCGCGGTAACTCTCCGATTGACGGCTGGGGCCAGTACATCAGCAAGTATCTCAACATTGCTGTCGTCAACAAGGCTATTGGTGGCCGATCCAGCCGCTCTTACACGAACGAGGGTCGCTTCCAGGAGGTTGCCAACCTCGTCAAGGCTGGCGACATTGTTGTCATCGAGTTTGGCCACAATGATGTCGGCAGCCCCAACGGCGCCAACGACAATGGCCGTTCTGTCTGCGGCGGCTCCGGCACGGAGGTCTGCACGTCCGGCAAGACCGGCGAGAAGGTCTACACCTTTGTCTTCTACGTCATCCAAGCCGCCAAGCTCTTCACTGCCAAGGGAGCCACCGTCGTCCTCAGCTCCCACACGCCAAACAACCTGTGGCTGTCTGGCACCTTTACTCCTGGCCATGACCGCTTCATCGGCTACCAGGTCACAGCCCGCAATGCCCTTGCCAACTCCGCCGTGACCTTTGTCGACCACTATGAAGCCGTTGTCAAGGCCTACAGGAAGCTTGGCGCCTCTGGAACCAATGCTTTTTACCCTACCGACCACAAGCACACCAACCCGGCTGGTGCCGACTTCAGCGCTCAGGCATTTGCCCAGGCCATTTCTGAGAGGCTGAACGGAACGACAAGCCTCTATGCCCACGTCAAGTCCAACAACCCCAAAGTCTGGTAAACTGCCTAGGTGTTTCCCGGTTGGGGGTTTGGGCTGCCGCAATGGTTTTACCGACGACTCGAACGGGTAACCTGGCTTCCGATCTGCAGAGAGGACAGATGAGATGGGTTTTCTGCATTTGTATATATCATTCCAATAACTCTACATATTTGTGCATACTTCAATGTCAACTAGCATGTATTATGAACTTATGACATGCCTGAGGCATATGGAAATATTAATTTTCACATTTGAAATGATTCGAGCCCACACCGAATGCGCCTACCGCAATGGTAGACTGGAGCATGTCATGTACTCGAGCTCTGCGACATCATGAATCGAGTAGCCTTTGTTTTTGCCTACCCTTATTCATGCAAAATCATTCAAGCGCACTGGTACCCGGCCTGTTTGAAACCAAAAGATTAAGCTAACAGACTTGTCTTTTGATGTCCATGTCCATGTTAAGAGTAGATTCCGCCGGGACCCAATACGGCTGTCGCGGGGCATGTGCCAAGCTGCGACGCATGTGGTATTGAGGTTTAGGACTTGCTTCATTTGCAACGTCCTAGCAGGCATCAACTAAACGACTTACGGGAATAAGAGCTATTTAAATGGAGGGACGCAAACATTGAGCACACTGATGATTGGACGTTTTTATCCGTGCAAATTAACCAATTATTCGAATAGATTTGCACCTACGGCGCCTAACTCCGGCGGGCCAATCACAGATCCCGGAACCAGAACCGGAACTATCCCGACCAATGACACGTGACATGCCGTCACAAACCAGGAGCAGAAGGAAATCCATTTTCCATCAGCCCATTCGGCTTTCAGCTACCCCAGATGTGCTTTGACACATGTGTGACTCAAGATTGCGTCCAGCATAATCGCGAAACTGGACGACATGCCCCAGGGCACGGCGGATGGCGCGCGGCCTTCTGCCGGGGCTCCCTTGCGGCCCCTTCTGCCCGCGGCCCCTGGCCCACGGGCACTGGTACCGGCCGCTCCGAAGAGGAAGAGGGAAATGATTGGAGCCGTAAGCGTCAGGGCTAAGTCTCATGTGTTGGGCTGAACTTAGGCTAATGTGTTGTATCTTGTTGCAAAAATCCAGGCCTGCAACCAGTGCCAGGCACGCAAGGTTAAGGTACTCGCTCGTTCATCTCGACTCCGCTTGCTCCCTGCTGAATCATGAGAGATAGTGTGACGGGCAACGTCCGACGTGTGCCCCGTGCCAAAAGAGAACGGTCGAATGCTTTTACAAAACGAATCCCACGGAAACTCAATATGAGGCCCGGCGGAGGAGGCTTGATGAGATGCAAGAAAGAGGTGTCCAGCTCAACGAGCTCTTTACCTTGTTGCGCTCGAAACCAAGAGAGGAGGCGCAGCAGATCCTTGACATGATTAGGAGAGGCGATGACCCCCAGGCCATCATATCGCATGTCACCGGCGCAAACATGCTGCTCCAGCTGTCGGGTGGGCGCGAGAACCCTCCACGCTATGAGTTCCCCTTCATGTCGACCATGCCAACCTCAATCATGGGCGTGAACAATCCGTACCTTAAATCCGTACTGTATGATGTGGCTTTTGGCAGCCTTTCAACACCCCCCGCAACGGACGACGAGCTTCTTGATCGAATGTCGCCGTACTACAGGCCGTACCCTGCTGCTGAGCTGGCTGACCCTCGCCTGCAACAGGTTCGGGCGGCTAAATGGACCTCCGTTACGACAAATGACCAATTGTTCCGGAAGCTTCTCAATGCGTACTTTCTGTATCACTACCCTAGCGCAACTCTGTTCATCAAAGATTACATGCTTCAAGATATGGTCGCTGGCCGTACCCAGTTTTGCTCCCCTTTGTTGGTGAATGCTGTGCTTGCAGCTGCCTGTGTATGTATCATCTTCGGTGAGCCCGCTGCATTAGTTTTCCAGAGATACTGACAAGTTGAACATAGCAAACTGTCCAGGATATGACCGATCGCGCAAAGTTCTGGCTGCCTCACAATCTCCCTTACGCTTTTCTCGCTGAGAGTAGGAGACTCTGGGAGCTAGAGATAGGAGAGCGCAATCTCACCACGATTCAGGCACTGGCACTCCTCGATTTTGTATCAACGACAACTGGCACGGACAAGGTTGGTGGGCGATATCTCGCTGAGATCATAGCCATATCAAAGGACATGAAATTATTCCAGAAGTCCGAGCCGGAGCTACAGGGGAAGATACGCAGGGCACGCGAATTCACCGCCTGGGCACTGTTCACATGGCAATCGTAGGTAAGCCACAGCCGAATACGAACCGTTCACGCATTGAACATGATTTAGCACGCGGTGTTTTTATTACTTCAGCCGTCCATTTTTGACTGAACCTCCTGAGCACCTGCTCCCGGATCCGAGCGAGGATCCAGAGTGGTATGGGGAGATATGGCTGCGCTACCCGCATTCTAAGCTACCCTCGCCGATGCAATTACCTACCGTGTTGTGTGCACGAACTCAGATGCGATCCATTCTAAACGAGATAGCGCGCTCCTTCGCCAGCCAGGACGGAGAAGCGAGGCTCCTGTCTCTGGATGAAGCATTGAGCTTCAAACTCAGACTCGACATAATCTTCAGAAACTTGCCGCCTGCGCTTGACACGAGGCACCTGATACTGCCAATTCAACTGTCTCTCCAGTAAGTGCAACGGTACACCTTTTTTTTTATTAACAAAAGAATATGGCTTCACAAGACGAGCCTACACTGCAATCATGATTTGCGACTGTTCTGCCAGTGAGACGACGTTGGCTTCTAACAGTGTGCTAGTATGGAATACCACAGTACCATGATCAGCTTATTCCGGCCATACTTGGAAGTTGCGACAAGCACCACCGCCGATTCGCTTAGCACTAGCGACAGCCTCATGGTGGAGCAAATTGTATCCAAAGCTAGAGTCTGCTTGGAGACGTTGATGCGACTCTACTATGCTCGTCACAATGTCCAGATGTATGATCCATTTACTGCGTACTTTTCAATCTTGCTGTCAAACTTACACCTTACTGCGCCTAATCCAGCACCGAGGATTCCCTCGATGAACTCACATACTTCACTTCATGATACCGACGCGGCTCGTGCCCTCGTCCGCAAGGAGTCTCGAGCCTCGATATTCCTGTGCATGCAAGCGATGCACTCACAAGGCAAAAACTTCATGGTCGGGTACTTTGCGTACCGTGCCATGCGGGAGCGCTTGACGCCGGAGGATGCGCTGGTTCTCGGTCAATTTGTTGTGTCCCAGGAGATGTACGGCCAAAAGGAGTTGAGCGCAGAGCATCTGCACTCCCACTGGCCGATGCCCATCATCAAGCTCAACGAGAACCCGGACGATGTCAAGCTCTTGAAACTCGTGCAGCAGATCGACAGGGCATCGATCAATGACGATAGTAGTGCGTGCGAGGATGAAGCGCCAACAGTGTCGCAGGGAGCGACATGAATTTACGAAGACGATGAATAATTTCTTTAGTGGCCCGCACAGTTTTATGCGAGGACAAATGCAAAACTTTTGGATTTTTGGCCAATATACGACGGTTTATGAATCAGTACGCAGCATTTTTTTTAGTTATTTATGGATACAAGAACACGATTAATCCACAGTCGTCCTAGCTGGGAGAGGGCAATTTTCTTTCCATGTGACGGTTCTGGTCCTATTTGGGAATCAGAAGAAGACAACGCAGTGTCACGGTTGGTATGGAGCTCTTGTTCCAAACATCTTTTCGGCCTGAATGGGGCTCAGTGCTATGTTTCCAGATCATATTAGGTCCTGGCGGTGCTCGTGAAAAGGGTTGATCATCATCTTGAGAGCGGTCTTGTAGGTTTGGCAGTGGCCAACCGCTTCGCATGGCCTTAGTGCCCCAAAGGTTCTTCTGCAGACTATCCAGGCGTGATGCGGGTCACACTCTGGCGAGCTGAGGAGGCCCAGGATGCACTCCCTCTTGTGAGTCCTGATGACGCGGAGGGCTTTGTCGTGCATGGGGGCAGCTGGGGCCAAGTCGCGGCTCTTTCGGCATTGGAGCCAACGAGCAAAAGTGATGTCGAAGCGGAGACTCATCGTGGGCGTCGGCGGATGCGTTTGGCGCACTGCAGGCATAATTGCATTCGAGGCTGAAACTGGAGCTGCGCGTTTGCCTTCAGAAGGCTATTCGGCGATGGCTTCGTCGGGAGACGTCGCTTGCCGTAAGCTGGGAAGGTTGTCGATGTGAACGACCTCACCCAGCATCATCATAGCCTTGTCACGGGGGATGCGCGACGACGCTGGTGTTCATTCCCATGGCGACTCGATGTCGGGATGATGGTAGGACCTGGAGTCGCGGTCAGAGAGTGAGCATTTGATGAGAAGGTGATGTGTTTGAGCGACGTTCCGGCTGCAGAGACGGGCTGGACCGCTGCGAACGTTGAAGTCGTGGCGGGTTCTTGGGCCAGCGGAGAGGGCCGTGAGGAGGGCTGGGAGGCTTGATGAGACAGCCGTGGGCTTTGCTGCGTGGTTCAAATCATGTGCTGCCCCAGAGCAGCCATGGTCTTCGCCGGAGCAGTGCATTATCTTGATGGGCGTCCTGCTCTGTGGGAAGAGAAGCAAACATTGTGCCGAACAGTCGCTCACAAAGGCCATGTAGCCGCCTGTTGCAGAGCTCACCTCAGTTACATGGCGGTACACACCTTCGTTGCACCACTAACACGCTCTTCAGTAGGAACTTCTGTTCGTTCGTAAGGAAAAGCATTTTCATTCAAGTTCAGCTACCACTAAGACTTTCCCTTACCTCTTGCTGCGTAACGGCGTGCATTCCGGTGCAATCCTGGGCCGTACAAGGCGGTTCGCGTGCGCGCCCACTTGGCGGTAGTTGCCAGTTGCGCCGCCAACCGCCGCACAACACCAACCCAACGTCATCATGAGCATCACCATTGCACCTTTTTGCGAGCATATTTGCGCACCACAACGCCAAAAGCATCGATGCATCTCATCGGATGGCATCACGAGCATTAAAAAAAGGTTCCCCGATCATCATGCCCTAGTAGTTTAAAAGAAACAAAAAACGAACCCGTCTAACGGCTCGCTCTCCACCCAAGAGAACAGGGGCCCGCGTCGGGTCTCCCTGCACTCCTGAGTTTCGAACCCCCACCCTCCGACGACCTCTATGCTGCTTCAGAGTTAATGGGAGGGGGAGAGATCGTCGGAGGGAGTAACCGTTAGACTACCGCGCCTTGCCGCTTGGTAGGGCTCTTACGTGACAGCTGTTGAAAATTTATCATCTATAAGGGACTCTCGCAGGTGGCAGAGGTGGCTGCGATGTGAGGCGCGAGGCTGGAGGGTTGAGGCTGGTGCTGGGGCTCGAGGCTGCAGCCGGCCGAGGGCCGTCGGGGGGTGAGGCAGGTGTCGGCTCCGTGACGGATGAGCGTGAGGCAGGCTGCGCGGTCTGAGCACGTGAGAGCTGCCCTCGGCTGGTGAACGGGCTGGTCGATGGTCTGCTGCCACAGCTGGCTGTTTCCAGGGACATATGCTGGCGATCTGATACCAGCCATATGTCCTTGGTCAACACCAGGTGGCCCAACCATGCCAAACAGACGGCCTTTGCGACCGCGCGGCACCGACCCAAGGGACGATAGCACGCATTTGGTGTCCATGACGATGGTCAGCCACTTGGCGATCCTGCGCCAGACCGTGCTGGCTCGTCAGCAGACTTCGCCGTTCCGGAGTCCCACGCAGAGAGCTGAAGGATGGTGGTATTCAGAGCATCCTCTCGAGCCAACAGAGTCCCTCCTACGTGCGCGACCGACAGTGGCGATGAGCGAGACCATGAACCATCTAGTTCGTAGCCTCCATTCAAGATCAAAAGGCGTGACTCGACACAATCAAGGCTCTGGCCAGTCCTCAACAGGTCTTGCCGTGGTCGCAGCGTTCGTCTTGGCCCGCTTCGTTCTGCGGACAGAGATTGTCCCAGCAGCGGCATGTCGGAACGCCAGCATAAGCTATGCAGGGACCTTGCCCTAGCACCTCAACGGATAGCCAGCAAGGGCAGCTCTCTGCGAATTGTCCATCTCTCAGGAGCCGGCACTGCGATTCTCTGACGGCCGTTGTCGACATTGATCAGCGATACGAGGCGGCCCAACCATTGCGCCGGCGAGCATCTGACGGGCAGAAACTGGCCACCATTGAACAGAGGAGATCCGGAGGGGAATACCGAGATGGAGGAAACGCTTCCAGGGGTACGCCACGGTCCAGAACTGTGCGACAGTCTGGGTGACGTGGTTGAACAAAGGAAAACGGAAAAGGAAGAAGAAAAAAAGGTGGACAAAGCTTGTCCAGCGTGAGGGGTTACAGCGCCATCGGCCCACTCCACAGCACCCACTACAAGACCTTGCAATGGACGGGACAACAAGGCGTCCCATTTGACGTGCCTAATGCGGAGAAGGAACAATAGCGCCTTCAAGGTCATTAGAACAGGGCCCCTTTGCTCGACGGCCCATCGGTAATTTCCCCCCCCCCCCCGTCCTACGCGGGAAACCACATCAGCACTACAGTGTTGTGCGTGTAAAAATAGCTTTCGCATGGGCCCTTGGACGCAGCGAGGGCAATGACTGAATTGTGGAAACCTGGGCCGCGACGCCGTGTCTGCCAAGGGGAGCTGGGATGGCGGAACCCTGGTCTGTTGTCCGACACAGTACAGTAAAGGCGGAAGGGCGTTATTGCGTGCAAACCTACCTTACCCTCCTGCAGCACAGTACCAGAGAGATTGGGAAAGGCAATGATAGCATGATCATTGGCGGCTCAAGCCACGAAACGAAGCTAGTCATGCAAGTGACGAGCAAGGCATGCGTGTGCGCTTCGTATCGCCCTATTTGACTAGGCAGACCGTTGCCGTCCCGCCACTGAAGGCATCGTCAAAGCACCTTTCTTTTCATAATACGCCGAGATCAATCCCGTCTTCCACCACTACCTTACAGTACGGTGAAGCTTCTTCCCTTCACCGCCGATTCCAGACCTCAATCTCCATCCATGCACATTTCTTTTCCCGGCCGTAATGTGGAACGTTGTGTAAGCAGAAAAAATGCAAGGACGTCGCAGCAATAAAACCTGCCTTTGGTCCTTTGATCATGACGTACCGTCTCAAAAGAAAGTCTCCGTGGTCGCAATGACAACCACCTTCCCTTTCTAGTGGATTTGGGGCAGGCATTTCCCCTAACCTTCTTCAAGAGCTTGCGGAGACTCGAGCGGGTGGACGTGTCTTGAACATCGTTATGGCGCCCTTCCTTGAGGTTAGTGTCTTGTGTTGCCTTGCAGTGATTTGCCAACTCAAATTCAAAACCGTGGATTGCTTTAGAAACCAACGCGGGGGCAGTTGGTCCTTATTCAAAGCCTTTCTTGAGGCCAATCTCCTATTACTAAAGCTATGCTCCTCAGCATGGCCCATGTGTCGCCCCCCGTGCGTAGGATTCCCATCACAACGACAATGGTGCGTGGAGAATGTAAGTCAAGTGCGCGAATGCACTGGTTCTGAGCAATGCTTCTTCGTGATAGGAACTTGCAAATGTCACTTTACGTGATGCGGCTCCATGATGTCCCCTTCGGGCCATCGGCAATGCAAAGGCGGACTGGCATCAAACGCCTCGATGTGCGCATTTAGCCATGAAGAGTGTTTCTGCGGCTCTTTTCTTAGAAGGGACAACTCTTTTGATTCCTTCGTTTACAGCAGGGCTAACTTTCTTTGCAAAAAGCTCGTATCGTGGAACACCAGCTGACGGGTTGCAGGATAAGCTCTATACAAGCCACAAGTATGCCTGCAACCAACATCAATAACCACATTGTTTCTTGGGCCTATGTTGCTCCTTGTACTCTTACAGAAGCCCTGCTTATTGTTTCAGAGTTGATTGTGAACTGTAATCAACAAACATCGAGACGCAATGAGGTTGGTGGGCCTTCCTTAGCAGTCAGTGTGGAAGACTGGCAATTAATTCGATTGAAAAGTTGGAGCACCGTCGTCATCCTGGCTGTGTTATGCCGAGAGCAACGGGACCAAGGGTTAAGATATTGCACCTTGATGGCCTTTCCATACTCGTTTGTATAACCAAACGAGTAACATATTGAGTGATTGCCAGGGCTTTAGGCTACCTCGATCAACTGAAGAGGAGTTAAAGACCACAGTAAGCGAGTTTTTCGTTCAGTTGCTCTAAAATAGAAAACCGCCATGCCGTTGGCGAGGGTCCACATTGATCAGCATCCTTGGACCATTCATCTTTGCACGGGTACGCTGTCCGGCATATGATCTAATAATACACTGGGGACATTTTAGTCTCTGGGCATGGATGGATATAGGCTATTGGAGTGGCAATCGTAGAGGAAAGAGCCGCACTATGCAACGGTAAAAAGCCGTGAGAGATTGCGCCAATTCATGCAATTTCACTCATGGCAGGCATCAAAAACGCACAGGAGCACTATCGAGGGGAGGGACTTGGCCGTGTGGTCAGGGTTCCCGATCCTGCTTCGACTAGCAGTGATGTTAACCATTGTGAAAATATTCTCCTGACCCCTGCTGGCTGAAAGTACTTTTCGGAATGCAGCCAATAATCGCCCGCAATTCAGTACAGGGCCATGGCCTCTGCCGTCCCAGAAAGATCTGTAGTGTTGCATCGATGCCGCTCCTCCCCAGGCACTTCTAGGCAGTGACACGGCCGATACGAGGCCATGATGCGCGCCCACAAGGCAGATGTGCGGCTCAACGCTTCACCAGTCGACTCGACTTGGGGCCCGCAACACTAACAAGAACCATTGCGGATTATGCCCCATGAGCAAGAAGATCTTTGTGGGTTGTGCTCCACAAGCAAGAGCTGTATTGGTCGCATTGTTGTACGAACGAGGGGAATACCTTTACCGTGCCCTCCAGCGTCTTCATGATGTCGCTCCTGTCCCAATTCAAGTATATATATGGCTGATCCCCTCGCCAAAGTTGTGCTTTTGTCTCCTCACCCCTCCAGCTCAGACTCTCAGACCAAAGCATTCTTTTGGACTCCAGTCTCCCTTCTTCAGAGAAGCAAAATCATCACCATGAGGACCTCAATTTTCGGAGCCGTGGCTATTGCCTTCGCGAACCTGTCGCTTGCAGCCCCCACCGCCACCGTCAACGCCGTTGAGACACCTTTGCCTACCCAGCCCGGCATGGTGGACAACTGCGAGGTTTTCCACCTCGTCAAGAAGGACCAGACCTGCCGAGGCATCGCTCGCAGCTACGGCGTCGTGGAGTCTGACATCAAGAAGTGGAACCCCACCGTCGGCGACGACTGCACGCTCATTTGGGCCAACTACCACGTCTGCGTCCGCACGATTGGCTACGTGCCCTCGGTCGAGAAGACGTGCTACGCCGGCGTCAACACCAAGCTGTGGGGCGACAACAGGCCCTATGCCTCCACGGCTGCCGTGAACTGGTGCATGGACGCTGCCGGCTCGTACGCTCCCGAGCAGGGAAAATCCGGGTGCTGGAACGCCGGACTGGGCAACAACAAGTTCAACTTTGAGATCCAGAACCCATTCGGGACAGACAAGACCAAGCAGATCGATCAGCTCAAGTGCACCGAGCTGGTGATGCCTCTCGTCAATGATTGTGCCCGCGGTGGCACTTTGGAGTCCCAGGGCTGGATTGTCAGGTGAGTCACAATTTCCACACTTTTTCTTCTCTTTGGAATAGTTCTGCTAACACCACTACAGCGCCAGTGTGACCGCCGGAAGGTGCTTCTGAGTTCGAGTGTCTGGGGGGTTTTCGCCTTTTGAAAACTCGGAGCTCACACAGACATGAGGCAACGCTGCGGGCTGACTACATGTAATTCAACAATAGGCAATCACATAGATAATTGCGCCAAACAATTGAACTCATGTAACATTTCACAAGTGCCTGTAATAGATTCGCCATTGATCGTCGGTATAAAACGCATCAACAGAGACTGACCGACGTTTGTGCAGGGTAGCTGAATACGAGCAATACGGCTATTCGACCACACCTTGTCCGAACATAAATAGATCCGTAATTCTTTCTCACTAGTGTAAGTTTCCCAAATTCGGGCAATGTCTCAGAGGCGTTGTGAAACCATCTCGCGCAAGAAGCTCGATCCAGTTATTCCCACGATGCTGATGCAACATGATAAACAAGCCATTACATTCAAATATGATCCACTGCCACGGCCATCCCAAATCAGATTGCTCCAAAGGCTAGATCCAGCTGATGACGGGACACTATGCTTCTCCCTCACCCCGCATGACATGGAACAAGATGAGATGGTCCCGTTCTTCTGTCTCTCCTACACGTGGGGAAACCCTCTTGCACATGGAACTCGGTTCAAAGACGATTTTGATGCCGCTGCACCCCAGTACGATGCAGACAATGGAATACGAGTTATAATCAATGGGACGGCGCTGCAGATACAAAAAAATCTGCACGATGCGCTGAGCACGATTCCTCACAACACATTGGCAGATTATGCCAATTATCCGGTGGACGGCACGCATGGGAGAACATATCTGCATGGCGCGGCTGGCCGCGGTCAAGTTTCAGTGGTGGAAACCTGGCTGCGCTGTGGTGCAGACGTCAACAAGGTCGACGACGAGGGCTCCAACGCTCTGCACTATGCCGCATGGAATGGGAAGCCTGAAACTATTCCCATCCTACTGCAACACGGCTGTCGGAAAGATACCCGGAACAAAAATGGCTCCACACCGATCGATATGGCACGGGAAAGAGGTCATAGTGAGGTGGCTGCCCTTCTGGACGGATCATCTCAGCAACTGAATCCGGACCAGCAGGACAATCAGGATCTCATTGTACCAGTTAAAAGCAGCGGGTACTTTTGGGCGGACGCCGTTTGCATCAATCAAGACGACGTGGAAGAAAAGAGTATACAAGTCAGCATTATGGACAAAATTTACTCCAAAGCCGCTTATGTGGTTGCCTGGCTAGGCCCTGGAGATGATCGCTCTGCTGTTGGGTTCCGAATCCTGAATACATTCCACGAGCACCTGAAAGTGTTCAGAGAGAGCACTATCGAGCCATTTTCTGGAAAGGGGAAAGAAAAGTACGAGAAACTAGGCCTTCCATATATTTCCTCCGAGGAGTGGGATGGCTTGGCAAGTATTTATCAGAGACAGTGGTTCCGAAGGGCATGGGTCGTACAAGAGGCACTCCTCTCTAACGCCCTACTAGTGTACCTTGGCAAAGATATCGTGCCGTGGCAACATTTGGGACGCGTTGCGGAGACCATTCAGTATTTGGAAACAACGCATGGGTCTCGCACGTCTCACTCGTATACTCCCGTATCGGAAATAGCTGTAGCTGTTATGTCAAACATGGCTGAGCTGTTCAAGTGGCGGGTATACAGAAAGAATGCTGCAGATACAGACGACACAGCAGAAAAATACCGTGAATGTTTTACCCTGCGACAGCTCATCTACCAATTTTGGACGTTCTTGGCATCCGACGCTCGAGACAAGATATACGCATACCACGGACTCTACAACCTCTTTGCTACCGAACGGCTGCAATCAGATTATCGACTGTCACTGACCGAGGTGTATTCCAAGACTACCAGGGAATTGATCACCAGTAGTGGTAGCCTGCAAGTACTCACCTATTGTATTCCGTCACAGGCTAGACGAGATGATCTCCCTTCATGGGTTCCCGATTACAGCATGGCAGGAATCAACCCAATCCCTAGAAGTTTTTCTGCCGACAAAGGCTTTGAATACATCCCGCCGATAACCGCCAATCCTGCCTCCAGCATACTTCGAGTCAAAGGGCATTTCATTGGGAAAGTCTCCATGGTAGGAGGCCGTTCGGGTACGATAGCTTCCGAGAAACTACTATTCGATCCTTCATGGTTTACCTTGGCTCTATCTTTGAGAGGTAAAGGGGGTTATCCAGAGAAGTCGTACCTGTCTTGGATTCTTTGGACTACGCTCTGCATGAACATGTCGACGAAAAGCCTGGCCGATGCTGAGTTGGACGGTGGCCAAGCACCGGATGAACTCGGCATACAGTTTCGGTACTTTTTGCTCCTCCTCATTCTTGCCGCAGCCGATGGCAAGGTACGCCAAAAGCTGGGGCTCGAAATAACAACCAAAAATCAAGTCATATTTAGCCATCTGGACTACGACCCGATGAAGGAAGACATGGAGCCGATCTTGGCGCAGCTTGACGCTTTCGAAGAGCACGACGGGGAAGGATGTTGGTTGCCCGGCCGAGCAGATGTGCTTCAATACTGGAACGACTTCCGTTGTGGGCTTTTGCGAAACAGCGAGGTGGAAAATGACGAAGGCGATGCGGATTTCTTTCTACCTGAAGGAGTAACTCAAGAGAACTCGAGACCTGTGGGAGGTGGCTATGTCATGCCGAACTCTCGTCTGGCCAGGAAATGTTTGGGTTTCATATCCGCGTACCAAGCCTTGTACGGAGGTCGGCACCTCATCACCATCAACGGCAAGTATCTTGGCTTGGCTTCTCTGGCAAGCAAGCCTGGTGATGAGCTGTGGCTTTTACCGGGGCTTAATGCTCCAGCCGTACTTCGTCCCCTTAGGTCTGAGTTAGGGCCTGTTAATGGCACTGATCAGGGCTGTGCGCGCTTCGAATTTCTCGGGTCAAGCTACATCCACGGAATGATGGATGGGGATTTGATGCGAATTATGAAATCATCAGCAGAGGATATTGAATTAGTGTGATTGTCACGGCTTAGAGACGAAGTAGAAGAACCTCCAAGAGTATTGAGCATTCAATACATCTACATCCCTCAACTTCTTCTACAGACAACTATCCAAAACATCCAGTGCAATTACAAAAAAACTTAGGGATTCAAATTCAAACTTGTTCCTCTCATACCTTTCTTAAAATGTGACATTGTCGACACAGCTGTGAGAAATAAGGAAGCCATCATACGCGTGCATACTCGTTACCTTTGCAAAAATGTCTTTCAAAACTCAAAGTCGGCTGAGTTCCAGGTATCCGGGTTAAAAATGGGACACTGAATCTCGGCCGAGCCACGAAGCTTCTTCCAGTACCCCCAGCGAACCTCGTTCAACTCGTCCCTCGTTCGACAACCCGGCGCCCAATGGTCTTCTTCATTGCCAAACGGCCACATGGCTGCGAACATAACCTGATCAGGGGCGCATGGTTGCTTCTTCCGCCAGGTTGTCCATGCTAACTGGTCGACTACATTGCGAGTGACGGCGCGACTGGCTCTGATAGCCTTACCTAGAGCTCCATGCTCGAGGTCGTCCAGCTTAACGCGGTATCCGCCAGAGGCAAGATCTGGTGAAGCCTCGAGTAGCATGGAGCGGATGGTGAAGAGGTTTTCGCAGATACTCCCAGTCACGGCCTGAATGGCGGTGTGGATGAGCTTGTCTTCTAGGCTCCAATCATCCACAGTGAGCGCCGCTGGTAACAGATAATGGTTTGTGCATCTGCAGATCGCTTCGCTGGTAAGATTGTCTTTTCTCTCTGTTCCAGGATCGACGTCTCCCGGTAAGGGTGGCGCGTCAAAGTATGGGAGAATTGTCCGCTCAAGTTCGCGGACAAAGTTATTCGGAGAGCTTCCGTCCCACGCCATAAGCGCCAAGGCATCGGAGAAGCGCGCGACAATCATATCGGTTATTGTTTGCCAATTGACTGTAAATCGCCTTGGCTGGCTAACGATTTCCCGCACATAATTTTTAACGTGCTTTAGTTCATCCGGTCTCGCAGAGGCAAATCGTTTCAGTTCTGGTCGTCCTGGGACCATGCTCGAGATGTTGATAGGAAAGAAGAAACCAGAAACCATGGACGAGAAGTCAAAACGAACACGATCTCCCCCTAATCCATCGTAGCGTTGCGACGCAGCCCTTGCCAGGTGAAACAATGGCCAATCCTCCGGGCTGAGCATGTCCTCCGGCATGAAAGAGCGTGTCACAGAGACCCTTTCGAGGCCATTGCTAAAATCGCAGAAAATGACCTCGAAGCCGATCTCCATACGCATAAGACCATCATAACCCCATTCGGTTGCAAGCTTGCAGAGGTTTTCTGCGCGGATCACCTCCCCTTCCATGCCACGTTTCGCGGAGCGATTCTCTAGGAGTACATGATCTTGGGCATCAAGTGTTCCTGAAAGCGTCTTTGCAGCGGAAGTGCCATCGAAATACAGCAAGTTGAGGTCGCGATTGGCTCTGTAAGTGTGCAAATAGCCCCTGGAGTTTCCGCCGGACTGCGCGTCGTCCGCCGCCCGATCCAATGGGACCTGTGCGTCCCCAGGGGTCTCGGCAATCATCGGAGATTTCAGCTTGTTGGACGTGGCAAGCATACCGGCGTGCTCTGCCTCGAAAGCGAGCCACTCAAGCGTGGATGGAACCTGATCACTTCTGTCACCATGGTACAACAGTGTACCTTTCGACACCACTGCTGGAAGGAAGCCCAAGCCATTGTGGTTCAAAGATGAACCCCATTGCCTGCCAGCAGAGTGAACCGCATTAAATATGAAGTTTGAGTTCTCACGGGCGCTGTCATGATTTGGCCGTATGGGTGAGTTCTCGGGTTCATCCCCAATTACAAGCGCAACCAAAGCGCTAGCACAAAGGCCATACAAAATAGACCTGGTCAACATGGTTGGCTGTTTCCAGTGTCCTAATCCTTGAGAAATAAATTAGCTTCACAGCCTCCGTTGGACATGTTATCATCGTGAGGGACACAACCAGCCGTGATATGGGGGACTCGCTCATATAAGGGAAACTACCATACATGGGTGACGTAAGTGGTTATGGCTCATATCAAGGTAATTTCGTCAATGAGTGAGACCCTGTCAATGCCATGGGGGAATGCATAGATGGCGTTAAAAAATGATGTTGTTCGTGCATTTTGAGGCTGTCAACCCCCTCACATGCCAAAAACGGTTTGAAGGCTTGACTCCGGTCCGCAGGGGTCACCACCACACAAGTTTTCCAAGTTGTACACACTCACCACCTAGGGTATTTTAAACAGAGATCGTTTCTATATTTCGACGTAAAGCCTCGTCATAGTATGCTAACCGCTAGGCAACTGTGAGATCGTCGACAATTGACTGTCGCTCCTCACTGATCGCTAGAAGCTGTCTCGCAGGTGCTATGCTAGGCTCGCTCACTCAAAGATTTTGCCCCATTTAGCACCTCGGCAGGTAATTATCCTATCCACTATTGATACTCTATTACCTATGCCTCGAGGCTCGTAAAGACACTTACCCTTCCTTCAGCTTTTGCCCATAAAATCCACCACAAGCATAGTGGAGCCGTTCTCGTATCGCATTGAGTCTCTGACGAACTATCTGCCATTTTTTCCGATAATCATTTCGGTCAACTCTTCTGGCAACTGAAGCGTTATCTGTGGTGTCCTGCCGCCTCCTTTTTGTGGTGAGTGAACTGTTTTCACTACGCATAATAGCCCGAGCACAAATTATAGTTCAACCGGTTGTTACAGCGTATTTGAGAGACTAGTTCTTGGTATTGTGTTGGTGGTGGAAAAATCGCACTGGAGTCCGTAGCTTTTACTTTGCTTACCCTAGACCACAGGATGGTCTTACTGTACGATAGATAAAAGGGAGAGGCTTAGCCGAACCTAGAGATCAACAACATCGACTTTTCATCCAATTTTTAGGCGCCTTGTTGCCCACCGTAGGATGCGTTGTTCAATTTTCTATGATGCCTGATTCTGATCCAATTGATAAGATCAAATGATCTACAAGCTTATATTTTAATTATCCCTTTTTCCTTCTTTACAAGATCACGATATCTGGGTTGTGGTGTTTTGGGTGGGTTGTGGCATTTCGTCCCGCGCCAACATAGTATGTCTTGTCATATCAACACCAAGACAGGCCAATCTCAAGTTGTTGCACTTGACCCATGCCCAGAGCTGGCCTAGCAACAGTCTGGAGACGGGCACACTGTGACTATCGCATCTAGTGTGTTAGTGTTCACATGATGGACGTCTTACAGCACACATGCCTATTCCTTTCCATTTTGTTTGATCATTTTCAACTCGGAATTCAAAGACGACCACCTATCATGAAATAAAGTCCTCACGATTGGGCGCACTGGAGGTCGCGAGTTAGGCTGTTGAATTCAGCCCCGTGTCACGAAAGAGTGAGTTATACGGAATATAAAGGCTGATGCCAAGGGAACCTTCGTGTTCCTTTCATGTGACATGAATTGTTCTTCCCCATTTTCGTGAATAGCAACACCAGGTCCTCTCCCTTACAAGGAAGGAAGAAACACACTCGTGAAAGGAGATTATCGGTCGGCGAGAGTTCGTAAAGCCCCCCTGAGTAATAGCACAATGCCCGACATCTCGCTCGTGTGAAACACATGGACTCCACGCATTCAACTCCGCTTAATAAATTGGTGCGCGGAGGGAAGCGATGCATGACACCTAATGAGTCGCGGCTCAGCTAGAGATGGACCATTTTTTCGTGTCGATTGCCTTTCTGAATTCGGACGCGTCATCAAGCTCTATTGAATTGATCCTACAGCGCAGGATTTGGTGTCAATCCTTCTGGAGCCCCCATCAAGGTGCTGACAGCAGCCTTTACCTAGCGCTTAGGAGAGCGAATTTGGCAGCTATGCCCTGTCCTCACAGCCACCAGCATGGGTAGGCTATTGAGCTGGGCGGCGACATTGCATCGAAGAGGTTGTTAGCAAAGCGCTCAAAATGCACATTGGACTTGTTTGGGGCTGTGAAGGTCACGGTTCGCCCAAAGAAGCGCAAGGGTGTACCGGCCGGAAAAGGCGGCTAATTTACAAAGGCAGCACGGAACGCATGCGAACAGACCTCTTGGCATGACATGCTACCTTGAACCCTGAATGATTTTCACGACAGAACACGGGAGACAGGGGTCTCGAGAACCCCCAACGTTCCCACCTCGCTTCATGACCAATGGAAAACTTCCCTTCCAATTTCCACATGTTCTCTCACAATTAGGTTTTGAACTTCAATCCACCATCTATGTTCTCATCATTCTATTATTGCTATATACTTTTTAATGTTTATCTTCTCAAAAATGGAGTCTCCATAGTCAACCCAACGAGTTGAGCTTCTGACGATTTGGAGGGAGTGGATACTCATTGTAAATTACCACTGTAAGCTTGGCAGTAATACGGAGGGGGGGCGACATAACTACTTGCCTAAGTCGGCCACTTGGTCCAGGTTCCCGTAGCACAATAAGGGGCGCATAACACCATCCTGTCCAGAGCTCGTATTTCACTGACCTGCCGACTCCTCTCATTTATGAGTCGCGATGAGGTAGGGGCCCCTTGTCATAACGCCTTGGAGGGTAGTATTAAGCTTAGATCAGATCAGAAAGTCCACTCTTCCCAAAACCTCTAGCTAAACGCCTGGGCCAATGGGCATGCATAACCAAAGAACTCGTCATGGGACATCTTGTTTACATACTCTATTGGGAACATAGCCCAACTCTTCGGGTCCACTTTAGACAATGTAAGGCAAGATGATCTGTGCAGCCAGGCCTCAACTCCAGCGAACGCCGCGCACTGCTTGTGGCTTGGGGTCTTGCTTGGCCTGGGCAGCGGCACTGCTGTCCCCTGCTTGAAGTGGAACCCTTGCTCGGGCGGCTCAACGGCGCTTGGCACAGGGCTTCGCCAAGGCTATGATAATGAAACCAGAATATACGATGTCCGAAGGGAGTTGCCCGAGGTGAACTGCCTACCACGATCTATCTAACATATATAGCCTAGGCGCTTCAGTTCGCCTTGAACTTCACAACCAGGCCAAGCGCACTCTTCGTGACTCGGTATTTCTGGGTTTAGGGCAATCGAGATCTCCATATATCAGAAAAGGCGGCAGTTTTTAAAAAGCATCAATCACACTTGTCAACATGCGTCCATCTGTGTCTAAGGTGGCTCTGGCTACCCTGGGTAAGTTTGTCGTCTGTGACAGTCCCACCAGACAGACCGTTTAACAGACTCATAGCTCTCAGCCAGGCCTGTCACGCATTGAAGGCTACGATTCGTGCCGATACCAACCATGACGGAATTGTAGATCGTCGTGACAAGGATGGAGAGGCAATATTCATCGCTAGCATCGGCGACACGGACCAGCGTTGCTCGCAGGCCATCACTTCCAGCACTTCTGACTGGGACCTTGATAAGTGCCACGACGCTTCTGACAATGTCATGAGGAACGAGAAGTATTTGGCGCCAGTTCGGACCTCGTCAGTCATCGGGCAGAGCGGCTCAATCAGCATACTCGAAGCAGCGGCTGCCAGCAAGGTCCGTATCTTTGTGAAGCGGGGAAACGCGTGGACCTATGTCGAGCCTGGGGAGGATGTCTTCACTGCCGAGGAGCTCAAAAAAGGCCTAGAACTGGGCGTCGATGCCCGCGACGTTCGCAGACCTGGCGGTTGGGATGGAAGGGTGACCCTGCGTTTCACCGTCACGGACCGGAAAGGCAAGCAGGCCACGGATGATGTCTCGCTCCGCGTGGCTCCTATCCTGACTCACCATCATGCTCAGTTGGCGGAGAAAGTTCTAGCGACAAATGCAACGCATGGGTACGGGCCACAAGTCCAATTTGTCAAGGATTTGACAGATAACGCCATCCAGGCTGGCATTGAAGAACCCGTATTCGTCTTCTCCGAGCCCGATATTTGGACTCAAGACTTCTTTGAGCCTGGGTACACTAGTTTCCCCGGCCCCGACGGTCCTATTGTACTGCGTGTCATGATACGATCTGCGCAATTCAACCGTCCATCTGGTCGCCAAGTATTCACTGACCTCCGCTCTGACACTGTGGGTGCCGTACAACACCACACAAACCGCAGTGGAGGTACTCTCGATTCGACTGGCAATTTGGAAACGGTTCCTCCTTATAAGCACAACGGCAAGTCGTATCCTGCTGGGCGGGTCATCATGGGCCACTACGCCGACACAAGCCCTGTAATCTTGCCGTTCCTCCAGGCCCAGGAACTCCAGGATCCCATCAGGCTTGATACTGAGTGGCTTATGGTAGGCCATGTCGATGAGTTTGTGCAATTTCTCCCTGCAGACAGCAAGCGCGGCTGGGTCATGATGGTCGACGACCCTAGACTTGGTTTGGAAATTCTCCAGAAGGCCTCCAGGGATGGTCATGGGGGCGTCAAGGCCATTTCACGTGGCTCACGCGCCTACGACGCGGGCAACTGTCTTTCTCAAAACACCATTGATCAAGAGCTTCAGAAGACAGACTTCATCCGCTTGAACGAGGAAGCAGCTCGGCGCATTGAGAATAACATCAACATCCTGAAAGAGGAGACTGGCATCACCGACGGGGAAATTTTCAGGGTTCCGGCTTTGTTTTCAAAGTATGAGGAACATATGGGATGCAACCGCTTTGAAAATAACACTAGCGAAGTAAGGCGGTCGTCTTCTCATCACGAGGTCATTTCTATTCTCGAGGCTGCTGGAGGTTCGCGCGCAAGCTTGCTCCGTCGCCAGACCAACTGGGAGGAGCAGTTGGTAGCTCACTGGCCGGGCACCATCAACGGCATTCCTTTGAGCGAGTCTTTCTATCTGGCACCAAACCCTTGGGGTCCAGTTGTCAATGGAAAGGATATACTCGCTGAAGCTGTCACAGCTGCGTACGCCAAGGCCAACTACAACGTAACATATATGGATGATTGGTTCTCACATCACGTCGGTATGGGAGAGATTCACTGTGGCTCCAACACATTCAGAAGCACTTCACAGCCTTGGTGGTAGGAGAATGTCATAGTGCTGCCGTCGGTGAGCAAATATCTGGGGGCAAAGTAGGGCGGCAAATTTGAATAAAATCATGCCCTGGAAGACACCAGCTTATACGGAACACCCTTGTCTGTCTCGAAGCTGGAAGTTGGTGATCTTGTAACAGTATGGCTATGCTGTCCATTGTACTTCAATTAACAGTCGATTATACATTTCTTGTAAGATTTGACTGACATTAATGATGCACATGTACCTTGGTCCCTTTCAGATTCCTGTTGCCAAAAGATATTTTAGAGTCTTCTCCGTATTCCATGCCCGACTATTGTAGCGAAACCGGCTAACAAACACAATTCGCTTGCTGCTGCTACTACTCTTCGAGGGCGTGGGCGGCTACAGGCAGCAAGGAGAGCTTGGTGAACGGAAGTAGAATAATCAAGTCAAATCACGAACATGGTTTCATTGCTCAGAAACGTTAGGTCTTTGCGTAAATTGGATTGATTGTTGGCAGCAAGAGCTTCCTGGAATGGAATCATACTTTTTATATTGCTGCTCCAAATCGTGTTTGCTCAGCTTTCTGCGCCTTTTACTTTTCCATTTTAGTCATTCACAACAAGAACAATCGCGGTGACACGTCTGTTATACAGGCAAATACGATCAAATTTGATTTTTTGTCATCGCGGCCCATTACCTGTAGAGACCTTGGACGCCCAGGAGCAATGCCTGGTTCGCAGCGTGAGTGTCTAATAGTGATTACAAGCCCCTAATATACAAATAGTGAAGCAATCCCAACGAAATTCGGGCAGTGTATCATGCGTGCCGCCCGGCAGGGCTCTATCAACCAGGGAAGTCTATTTATTTGGCAATCTCAACACCGTTGGTAGCGCCTGGAAGGAGTCAGCTTCGGACAAGAATCGGAAGGGCAACATGGACTTACCAAGAGCCTTCTTGATGTCACCATAAATGGCAAATTGACCTGCAGTCAAACCACCAACCATGAACAGACGAGTGGGAAGACCAGCGAAGGATCCGCGCAAGCCGAGCTCGCCAGCAATCTTGACAAGACGGGATACTGTGCTCTCGCCAGGAAGACCCTTCGTCTTGTTGATCTTGGACAGCATAGTATCAGCGGGCTGTGAGACAATAGCAGCAGCAAAACCAGCGAGGAGACCTGATCCCAGGTTCACGGCAGTCTGGGTGCCACCGGACAGCTTAGACTTGTCCGTGCCAATGCTGGCAAAGATGGCTTCGGAAATCTTCTCAAAAGCGACGAACTTGGTCACTGTGTAGGGAACCCTGCGGATTGTTGTTAGTTTCGGCTGAACTGCGACACTCAACTCCGCTCTAGAAGCACGTACTGCTTGAAAAGAATGGGGCCGAAGCCAGAGTAGAAAGCGCCAATTCCTTCAGTCTTCAGAATCCTGCTGAAGCCGCCGACAAGACCATTGGCGAAGCCGGGAGTGGACACAAGACGAATGCGAGTCGCCTCGAGAGGGCAAAGAGCGATGGACGCGAAGAACTCGGCGCTAGCGGCAGACACGGAGTACACAGCCGTTCGGTTCTGGCGAGCTGTTTCGAGGCCAAGCAGATCAATGGACTGCTTCTTGAAGAACTCGTAGCCGCCGAACTTGAAGGCTCCCTGGATGAAGTAACCAGTGAAAGTAGGGCCGAAGCCAGTCAAGAGAGCACCAGCGCCCTCATTTTGGATGACCTGGCGGAAACCGCCAATCATGCCACGGTTGTAGGTGGCAGGATCGAGCTGGATCCTGGTCTTGACACTGCGTCATGGTCAGAGAAGAGCGTCCTAATACGGGTGGCGCGAGCTCAAACGCACACGTCGACTGGGGTGAAGGCGCCGTGGGTGACTGAGCAGCCGAGGGCACCGGCAAGGGCGAAGCGGGCGTAGAGATCGAGGCCCTCGGGCTTCTTCTGGATGGCTGCCGGCAGGGCAGTAGCGGAGGCAGCCATGGCGACGGTGATGATGGCGTGCGAGATGGGAGCGGCGATTTTGTAGGTGATGCAAATGCAAGAATGAGAGAATTAGCAGTCGAAGTCAGCGGGCAGATGACGAGATCCTTGGCGGCGGGCCGTTTCGGATCCGAGTTGCCGGGTGAGGCGTAGGGGGGCAGGAGCTACGGAGGTGCCAGAAAATTAAACCCCGTTAACTCCGCCGTCAGAACAGGGCGTCGCGTACCGTATGGATGCCCAAGGCACAATTTCTTAGAGACCCATGGATGAGAAATCTGTGGATTCAACTACTGGGATCGAATCATGTTTTATTTATTGAATGGAACCCCTAAATCTGGCCTATCACCGTTCCCTCGAGAGACTCCACATCATCACTACACTGTCTCGGCTCTCGGCTTGCGATCGATCCAGGTATTTCCGGGGCAAGAGCTTGAAATCCGTGTTAACTATAAACAGCTCGCCTTGAAACTAAATCCACCAGTACAAAGTGCTGACCGGCTTAGAAAGCAGAAAAAATAAGGAATGACGCCGGGAATCCTTCGCAGAGCGGACGTACGATGCTGAAAGAGCTGCCATGAATCGGGTAGAGTGAACCTTCTGTCAAGTGTCGACTATTATCCAAATCTTGTGTAGGAAGTAACAGCTTTCGGGATAATACTCCAAGCAAAAGTGAAACTGGGTTAAGCAGGGGCCTGTTGCTCGCGGTAATTACACAATAAAACAGCCACTGTGGTACCTTTATTGTGTATGCATGGTCTCAGGAGATATTGGTTCCTCGCCTTCGTTCCGCCAACTGATAATCATTTCCCATGAACCTATAAGTCACAGCAATGAATTACTATGCAACTCAAAAGAGCAATGGTCATCATGCGTTACCTATGATTGGCGTTATTTACTTATTCAATCTCGTTGCCCTTTCAATATCTCGCCAATACAAGCAGGCCTCCCGTCGAATATCATCATCCTCTACCTGGGTGCCTCCCTCCTCCTCTGGCTGTACCAGGAGCTGTTTGCCAGGCTCGGAATCGATGCCGTAACCCTGCGGCTCATACGAGGGCCACTCGGGGGTTCCGGGAAAGCGATGTGTGTTGGGGTTGCCAGCTGTAACGAAGCTCGATAGGTATCCATGGTAGACGTGGCTGATCTCAGGGTGCTGCACGACAGGCTCGTCCCAGGCGTACCTCGTGTCGGCAGTGTGGGGAATGCCTTGCCAGGCGGGGAACGAGTTGTTTGTGTTGAACCTCAGTTTCCAAGTCGGGACACCGGCAGAAGCGGTACGGTATGAAGTTTCTTGGCCAGGACAAATATATGCGTAGTCACTCCAAGCTGCGCCAATTCGGTTGTACTGCGTACTGTTGGGTGAGTTGGCGAAGGGAGACGCGGGATCCGTGGCAGGATCCGCATACAGCTCGGCGAGCAGTGATAGGTCCTTGTCGGTGAGCTCGGGACTGCCCTTATGCAAGAAGCCAAGGAATTCTTCATTGGTCTCCAAGTCACCTGGTAAATAATACTTGCCCTCGTCCGTAACGGTTGATGATAGAATTGGAACGTGGAAGAATGATCCATCCACCCCGGATTGAGAACCTGGTTTCTCAAAAAGCGGGCCTCCATGGACAGGCTGGAAGGGCCAAGTGATGTCGGGGTTGTAGTCTGTGAAAATCTTTACGCTGATCTCTCGAATAGCATCCGCATCAACGGAACGGAGACATGCCAGAGTCGCGGCGTCGCCCTCAATGCCGTCGCAGCCGAGGAATTGCATGTACTCCTGGTACTGTCTTTGGTACAGCGGGTAGGTCGAGTTGGGGAACGCTCGGGAAGTGACCGATCCAGACTGGAGAATGGCCCCAGCAAAGAGGGGCTCTGAACCCTCGTCGCTGCCATAGTTGTGGAAGAGATGGATGCCTACGGAATGCGCTCCAGCGGAACGTCCACCGATGGTGACGGCATCGGGGTTGCCCCCAAAAGCGCCGATGTGCTTGCGAACAAACTCGAGGAACAATCTTTGATCTCGAATGCCCAGATTCTCAAGTCCTTCATCCCTGAACAGGCGCGAAGGAAGGAAACCGAGGGAGTTAACGCGGTAGTGGAACGATACTACCACGATTGGCTCCTTGGAGGATGCTGCAAATGCTGCGCCGTCGAAGCTCTGGTAGCTACCGGCGTAGAATGCACCACCGTGAATCCAAACTAGTACCGGGAGCTTCTGCCCCAAAGGAACCCCAGGCGTGCGGTAAACATTGAAGTTCAGGCAAGCCTCATCTTGTAGCTCCTTGGGCAGTCTTGCAGACACTTCTTGTATGCAGGCTTTCCCGTAGCTGGTGGCTAGCTTGATGCCGTCAAAGGGGGCTGGCCAAGTGGCGGGTGCGAAACGACCTTCGCCGACAGGCTGGCTGGCGTAGTCGATGCCGAGCCATGCGTCGACGGCTTGGGGAAGAGCACGGCCACTGAAGGTCTCATTGACGACTGTGCCACCAAAGGTGCCATAATCTTGCAGCGTCACTGGTTTGTGGATGCAGCTAGCCTGACTCAAGAGGCACTGGGACGCCACGAGCAGAGTGCTCAGAAGACTAGAGGTTCGAGACATGGTGTGAAGCGCTCCCGATCATGGCGAGGACTCGACAAGGTCCCATAACAGTGAATGGTAATTTATATTCATTCTCGGAGCCAGATCTTCTCCGAGAACGCCATGGCCTTTTGGCGAAAAGCTGGGGAACTTGCGGGGTGTGCTTTAGCTTATCTTGCGTCCAACGGTCTCGGAGCTTGTCCGAGGAGCATGAATGCTTGGAGTTATATCGATGTTATGTGAGTCGCCAATTGGGATCGACCTTGTCGAGGTGGATAATGCAGCTAAATTGTTTGGTGCTGGGACCGGCCGCTCGGCATCTCTACCACGGCGGGGCCACTACGAGATCAGCCAAAAAGGCGCAAGTTGGGTCCCACGGGAGTTGAACACGGCCTACCTTGCATATGCGCTTCTGATGGGGAGACTGCAACGTAGTGAAGTAATTATTTGTGAGTGCTTATGGCGTTGGATTGAAAGGTGCATTGAAGGCATCTGTATCCCATCAATTCCGCCCAGGGAGCTGGAAATTGGACTACGCCATGATCATCTCAAGTCGCGACTCATGAATGACGGCATAGCCTCACAAAATACATGTTTAACTGGGCCCACAAGATTATTGTGGCCAGGAGACGCAACGCAGGGGACTGCAAGCCGATGCCGGAGGCGGTATCGTCTTCAACGATAAGCCCAAGGCACTATTGAATACATCCTGGATTATAATGGATAAGAGCTGTTGGTTGAAGGGCAATGGCTCCGTAGTGAGTGGAGTGGTGACATGCCGAATGTATTCCGTGCCTTGAGCCGAAGTGAACGCCTCAATTCCTCGGAGATGGCGGGTAAGACCCCGGAGGCGGTGGCGGGCGAGAAAGTCCAGAGCCGAGGATGTGCTTGGCATGCAGTAAAACGGAAGACAGAGACAGTACTCTGTAGAAGCAGCTTTACATTACATTACATTACATTACATTACATTACATTACATTACAGGGCAAGTTTAGAAAGTTAAACGGCGGAGTCTACATGTAGAAACCGAGCCTGTCATTCATGTTGTACTTTGGGTGTTCACAACAGTCTAGAATGTTCGCAAGAATTGTATCGAGCCCAGCCTCCCGGTGAGCGGCCCGCAAGCCACTGGACAAGGTTAAGCACGGCCATGCAAGCCAAACATTCCCTATTTTGAACAGTGGCTGAATTACGACTGTGCACTAAAACTTTCAGCGCAAGACAACAGAGAAAGGTATGGCGGATGACACTGAGCCAGCAGGAATGCACGAGAACTTCAAGACGAAAAGACACCACGCATAAATAATTCACAATGTGACTTTCCTGTCCAGAACCCACTCGGCCCCCTGCTTTCAAGCTTTTTTCTTGCTGAATCAGCGCGCAAGGTTGCAGTGCGGAGAGACCTGCAAGCAGCGAGCACGTGCAGGTCGCAACAGTGGTGATTCGAGATGATGTCGACGAAGGATTTGCGGGAACGACATTGAAGCGGAGGCGATTGCAGACGTCGTCTCGCTGCTCTGCATTTGCTATAAATTGAGCCACCCTGGCCAACGACATTCTTGCTCCTTTCGCGCATCCAATTGATCGCGAAACTGGGCAAGGCATCGCGTCGCATTCACAATGGTCAGGTTCTCCTCTTTCGTCTCCGCAGCTAGTGCCTGGTTCGCCGCCGGGGCCGTCGCGGCGTCGGTCGGTGGCCGGCAGTCTTCGAGCCCCGTTTCGTTCCTGGTCGGTGAGTTCACCACGCAAAATGCTCGTCAGGGCGATGCGTTCGAGGCATCCATCCGCGGGCTGCTCGATGGTGGCGCGGCTTCGACTGCGACCTTCACCCTCCTCGATTCCGACAATGCTGGATGGGCCCAGGTCTCTGCCCATGGCCTCATCTCTGGCACCCCAGGGTCTTCCGCGCATGAGACCCACCTGACCGTCAAGGCGATATCCTCCTATGATGGCAGCAGCGACGAGCTCAAGGTCGTTATTCCGGTGCAACCATCCGGCAAGCCACTCGTTCGACATTTGAGCGTCATGTCCTTCAATCTCTGGTTTGGCGGAACGCGGGTCAACGACTACCATGCCAAGCAGGTCCGCTACCTCGTCGAGAGCGGAGCTGACATCGTTGGCCTCCAGGAGAGCAGTGGAACGCATGCTACTCGCCTCGGAGCAGCTCTCGGATGGTACAGCTGGCAGGGCCTCGATGTGAGCTTTCTAAGCCGCTACCCGATCATTGGCACAGGGGATGACCTGCGCTACGTTGGCTCCGCCCTCATTTCGCTTGATGGCCCTGATTCACTCATCGAGGTTTGGAACGTCCATCTGGGATATACGCCGTATGGCCCCTATGACTTTTGCTTTGATCAAATGAGCGTCGAGAGAGTGTTGGAGCGAGAGGCCGAGTCGGGTCGCACTCCCCAGATCATCAATACCCTCTCTCTGATGGAGGACGCATTGGCAAAGTCTGATGAAACACCCGTGATCCTGCTCGGGGACTTTAACGCACCATCACACCTCGATTACACCGAGTCCCTTCGGGAGAAGAACTGTGGCTATGCCAACATCTCATGGCCAACTTCTGTCCTTCCCACAGATGTCGGCCTCATCGATTCTTTCCGCGTCGCGCATCCGGACCCGGCCGCCAAGCAAGGAATTACCTGGTCTCCCATTTTCCTCACCAACGAGGGCAGGCCTGAACCTCTTGACCGCATCGATTTGATCTACTACAAAGGGGACCTGACGGTGCTGAAATCCGAAGATCAGGTTGTTGGGAACCCAACGCCGATGCCCGACCACGCGGATAACGAATGGACTTCGGACCATGCTGCAGTTTTGACCGTGTTCTCGCTTGCGGGCAAGGGGTCTTGCCGACAGCGACGCCGGCCTTGAGAGTACCTCGATTGGGGCAATCACGATCAGTCTGCTATATACACACTAAAGAATGCCGCCAAGTAATCATTCGAACTTCCTCCGGATATTACAAGTAGTTGTCAAGGCCATCAAAGGCCAGCCGCTCAGCCCGCACGTACTCCAGCACAGTCTACGAAACTTTCACATATTAAGTGCAAGGGACGAAATCCTATAGCCAAACTTGAAATCAAATGAATAAATATAAATAGTCTAACGATTGAGCGCTTGCGATTTTTCTCAGGTCCAGCAATCTAGTAAGCTAAGCCAGAAAACTCCTTGCCAAACGTGTTCCTCACGTAGTCTTCAATAAACTTGGCCAGCCAGCAGGGGTTGAAAGAAGAGTGTCATATGCCACAGAGACCAAAGCTTCCATGACTTTGAGTCGTCCTTGGGTGTGCGCTTGGTCCAAATGCGGTGGGCCAAGAACAGGCCAAAAGGTAAAGACAGCCAATGATTGCCGTTGCCCCAGTAGAGCCCGCAAACGAACGACCAGACAGGGAGGAGGAAGGCAACGATTGCGCGAGCAACAGCATCCCCGAGCACCAAGGGCACAGTGACTCTACCCCTGAGTTTATCTCCTACTTGATCCTTGAGATCCTGCGTATGCATTGTCGACAATGCAACCGCACTTATGGTGGCCACCCACAGGTACCCACGGTAGCTAATGGCGTTGTCTGCACCGATGGCGATCTGGAATGAGATTTTGTTTGTGAGGGTGTAGCAAAGAGCGATGACGGCCTCGCGACACATCTCATCGCTTGCCTTCAAGTCGTTGTAATAGAAGGAGAAAGTCAAGAGCAGCAGCGCGTCCACATGGACGCCCAATGTATAGTTGAGCAGCAGCACCAGAGGCAGGGCCACTAATAAAACTCTTCGGGTCTGATTGCTAGTGATTCTCCCGGCCGGGATCGGCCGCCATGGCTTGTTGATGCGGTCCTCTTCGACGGACTCGGGATCTCTTTGGTTTGAGAGGTCCCAGATGACTATATTGGCGAGGTTGAAAAGCAGAACAAGCGGTGCTCTTTGCAGGACGTTGATTGCCAATGGCGCCTTGCCCTCTGTCAGGTCGGCGCCGGACGCCAAGGCACTCAATATGCCGAACAGCGCACTTGGAACGACGAAGCCGGCAACATCATCCTTGATAAATGTCCAGATAATTGCCACGAATGAGACACAAGTGCTGAAAACGTTTCGTATTGACAGATAGCTGGGGCTTCGCAGTTTTGCAATCTGTGAGACAGACACTTCGTCATGAAGCTTGGTGATTAGGGTTGTTGCTGTAGTCGCCATTGCTAGGTTTTGTGCGGAGATTGCACTCCTCTGTACCCAAAGGCAGAAATGAGTTCCAGTGTATATCAAGATTTGGGTTCAGGTAACAGGTCGAGCCAGATCAGGGATTGGACTGGAAAAGGCTGGTTGATTTGGACATGGAAGCATGGCAATGAACAGGTCCCATGGCAGGTTTTATATCTCGCAAGTAGCTGTGTCATAAAACACAATTTGTGCGTATGACGACGGGCCTCTGATCACGTCTCATTGTTTCGGACTATGCGAAGTATTGCATCCTATTGACTCTATTGTGGCTGAATACCAAATGGTGTCCATCAGCTCCGTGCGATACGATGATAGGGCTGCGTAGTAAGCTTACTGGCTTCTATTGGAGAAGAGCCCAGCAGCAAGCCACTAAACGCTCAGCGTCTGCCTTGCAAGGCCGGCGGGTGTGATTGGTACGCCAGATTCGATGGTCGGACGGGTATCCCGAGCTAGCTGAACATGCCAGCATGGCTTGAATTGGCTAGCGAGCCGACCAACGGGGTAGCTGACTACCTGAGCAAAGCCCCCGGACAATGCAGCGTCAACACAGATTGAGAAACTGTGCAGCGGTCTACATGTCTGCGTCTCAGCTTGCTTCTGGCACTTCGGAATTCAATGGTAACCACTAGTCACGGATGATGGCGGGTTTTGCAGCGTCTGCTCAGCCCTAGACTAGCAGCATGACTTAACTTATTGGTGCAGGGCCAACTTTGCATTGCTTTCAACCACGGATAGGCCCAGCGATATCCTAGCCCTGCCATGTGTAAGGTACTGCTCTTCCACTAACGCGATTGACAAGGGGAAATAGCATTCTAGCTTGCTTCATTCACGATAGCGTTGAATAGTTCCGGCGCTAGTTGCCTATTCGAGTCTGTTTGTGTGACCCGCGCTTGTGTCATTATTTGGATTTCCTTAAGCGAATGTTTAAATGGTCCCCATGCTGTCCGCGATCATCTTTTGCGGGCTGTGTCCTTGGTGACTTTAATCTGCGCACATGGGACTTCCCGAGACAGAGAAACACTTTTCCAGGTGTGCTCATATCACGCCTTGTTCGTCTCATATTGTCATTGCTCGACAAGAAGCAAGCGGCCGAACATGCAGGCGAATGCAACTTTGCTTGACCATTTCGGACGATCCGAGAGGGTGTGATCAGGCAGCTGCTGCGGCAGAGTAGAGGGATCTTTGCGAGGCACAAGAAGTTTCTCGCCTGGTGAGTTGATGGCGGGCGTGGTGTCCGTTCCAAAAAGAGTCTGTTCAGCTCTGCACATACAGCCTCGAAACAACCTCCAACGCTTGGCAAATGCACTGGAACTGTAAAAGAATGTGTCACCGGTACCACCTCGGCCGAAGAGCCAGAAAATTCCTAGGGCTTCGAGTGCATCAGATATCATGATGTAGCTTTGTCGATCATGAGCAAATTTGGAACGCATCATGGGAGGCACAATGAGTTGGCCCTAGGTTTCTACGCAAATCAATATCAAACCCGAGTTCTTGGCCGACAAAAAACAACAACAAGTCAAACTCAAAAACTCAAAATGCCCAGCGCCCAAAGATTAATTCCTCATTGCCGCCTGGTGACCGTAACTGGGAAGCCATCTGCCGGGTGCGCTCCTCCTCCGCCAAGCTCGGCCTGGTACACACGGTTGCCCTCCACCACCTTAATGCCCTTTTTGGGATGCAACATGTCCCACTGCTCATATGCAGGCTTGATGTCAAATAGCCGTACCGTCATCACGAGAGCAATCTTCAGCTCCAATTGTGCCAGTGTTTGCCCAATGCAGTTTCTCGGCCCCCATTCAAAAGGCCTCCAAGAACCCTTTTGTGGGTGGAGAGGGTCTCCGGGCCCAACGAGCCACCGATCGGGGTTGAAACTCCCGGGGTCGGAGAAGACCTTTGGGTCGTTATGCATGATGAGTGTAAGAGTCCAGATGTGGCAGTGTTCGGTAGGGTACTGGCGACCTTGTTCATCTCGGAGGATGAGATCGGGCCGACCCTCTCGCAAGCTCCCCGCCGGCGGGAACATGCGGAGAACTTCCTTGATGACAGCGAGAGTGTATGGTATCTGGTTCAGCAATGCCGGGTTGCTTTCGATGACCTGGCTGATGTTGTTTATGGAGACAGCAGCACCGAACACCTTGTCATGTTCTTCTCGAACCTTAGACATAGCTTCTGGGTATTTGTCCAGGAGCATGTAGCAATACAACAGCGTACTACTGGTGGTATCGTGGCCTGCGAAGAGAAACATGCGAAGTTGCGGCCGCGCGAGTCGCCTGAAGGCCTCCTTGGAGAGCGAGCTTGCCTCGGAGGTAACTTCCAGAGCTTTCTTCATTGCTAGCGATATGATAGATCGTTCAGAGACTCCTGAATCCTTGGAATGGCTCTTACGGGAGTGGATTAGTTCTTCATATCGTTGATCGATCTCACGGTCAAGATACTGATTCATCCGGTAGCTGTTGTACATCTGAACAAGCGGTCGGATCGTGACATAGCGTTTAATGGGGTTCAGACTTTTCACGAAAGGACTCCAGATAATTTGCCTACGGAGGCAATCGGCCAATGCGCTCTTCTGAGTCTGATAGTGCAGTCGACCACCGCTATAAGAATGAAGATTGTCAGCAGTTTATTCTCGCTCCGCACACCCATGAGTTGCTCACAAAGTCACACGACCAATAATGTCAAAAGTGAGTCGAAGAGTGTGCTCCTCCAAACGGAAAATTTCTCCCTTTTCAGCACGATCGCTCAAGAGTTTGCAGAAAACTTCGACCTCTTCAGCGATCGCTGGAGCTAATCCAGTCAAATAGCCGATGGCAAAGCCAGGGTTGAACAGTGCACGCCACTCCTTCCATTGTCCTCCATGCATCGTCATCAGTGAAGGCCCCCCATTGATGACCTCCAAAGTTGAACATATGCTTCGAGGCTTTTCGGTAGAAGCCGATTCAACCTGCGCAGCCACGAAAGGGTCTGCCACGATCATTATGGTCTTACTGAAGGGCCACAAGGTAAGGTAGAAAATGCCGTCGGGAAACTGCTTTGACAGGAAGCGGGCGACGATGTGAAATGTTGCATCTAGAGGCAGCATCCCTTTACATTCTTTCACAGCCAGAAGATGCCCCAATATAGGATGATATTTCGGCATTGGCTTTGGTCATTGATTAGCAAGGTATCATCCGGCAATGATTTAGATGGAAGAAAACGTCTCACTACTCACCACACCGGCCGCTTGAAGCTTTCGTATGTGACGTCTATTGGCTATGAAACTGGCAGTAGCATATGCCATGAGGGTAGCAATGCCTACCAGAAGCAGCGAGATGCCGAATCGCGCCATGGCCGGCTGTTGATCCTGCTTTTGATATAGCGAAAGAGATGATTGATGTAAGATTTCAGTGCATGAGACGGATGCTAGAAGCACAGGGGTTTCTTCCTCCTGTCAGCAGGGTTGTTGGGCACATCTGCAGCTTGGCTTGTAGCCTAGCCGGATTTAGTCACACAAGTGGCCTCCGCTGATTTTGCAAGTCATTATAATCTAGCTCAACTAAATCACCTTTCTTAATTATTTAGATAATTTGAATCTTTTTTCTTTCTCATTATTTTTTGTGGTATTAGAGATATCTCGCTCTTTAGTGTTGGATTAGTATATAAAGCCCTTGAAGATACTTGCGATCATCCTTTGGGTCTACATCAAATCATGGAGAACTCATCTCAAACCCCCGTTTCTTCCCTTACTATGTTGCTATTGATGAACTCACATCGCTCGATCAGTCTTTCCCATTGGATGGCTCTTTCTGCATCGTATGGACCTTCATGACTCGGAGCCCTGCGAACCATAACTGGCGTATTTCCGTAAGGCCCACCAAACAATTGTAATATAAAGCTCTTAGGAAAGGCAGTTCTTCGCAACTCTTCTTTTGTGGCATGTTTGAAAGCAGCGGGCCACTTATTATCGAACCCTTTCTTGCCATTTGCGATTGCGACAAACTCTACAAGTTCGTGGCTGATCTCAGCTGAAAGCTTGAGCTGCTCCATCGAATTGTCAGCACCACCAGTAAGGTGTTGAGAATTTAGAACGTAAGGAATGTCGCTGAGGTGGGCGACGCGCCACATTGGTACTCCCATGGCTTTGAATACAGGAGTATAGCGAGTCGAATTGTGTTCGTAGATACGAGCTTGCGAGACATCAATTCCACCGGTTCTGACATACTGCCAAGCAAAATCGAGCACAGGACAGGTGAACCAGAGGTCGCGATTGAGCTGGGCTGCTCGGTAGTATTGTGAAGATATTGGCCCATCGTAATCTGGCCGCACCATGCCTTCAAAGTCCTTGACAGGGTAAAGCTTCAACAGCTTCTTCTTCGTTGACTTGGAGAGACCTTGGAGCCACAGGCCGAAGCTGGCCAGCACTTGTTCGTCGGTCGCCGTTGCTGGAGATGGATACCATGCACCGTCATTTGTAACCCATGAAGCGATGATAGGTATTCCCTTCGCGATTTTGCCTGCCCGGACAAGTTCAGACGGTCGATCCTGAATGAAATCCCCATCGTATGTAGGGAAAAAGAAACCTTCACCAAACGGTGGCCGCGCGTTGCGGGACGCGGTCACAGAAATATTGGTCAGTATCTCAAAAGGAACTCTCCGTAAGCAATTCAAAGTGTCAATGGATTGACCATCACCTCTGATGCATCCAACACTCTCCGCTACTGCGATAGTATTATCCTTGACGAGCTCTGATTTGGTGTTGAAGTTCAATCCCGGAGCGCCTGACATGAGTCTTCAACCGGTCAGCATGTGCCATTATAATGATATGCTTGTTGTGTAATCTTACATTGCTCGTTGAAAGGGAGCTCCGTGGTTCCCTCCGAACGCGGTCATTTGTAGGCTGATGTCGCTTGCGCCAACGCTTTGGCCAATTGCAGTCACTTCCCAGGATTAGAACTGATGTCCCCGACATATTATTAGATTACCGGCACCTACCTCTTCTTGGGTCACCACCAAAATATTCGATATTGTCACGAATCCCTGGAAGGCATTACATTAGTATCTTGCACCAAAATACTGATAAGTTCCTGTAACATGCATTCAAGGGCTGCTCGTTGGTCACGGAGACCCATGTTGGCATGGTTTGCCTTGACAATAGCCTCGTTCGTCGCAAAACCAAAAACTGATGCAACTATTAGTCTCTGTGCCATTGCTGAGTTCTTGTAGTATTCTCACATCCAAGACGGTAGTTGATTGCTACCCAGATGACTGGCTGCTGACGAGATAAGGCTTGCTTCACCAAGCCATCGGGCGTATACAAAATGTCTGAACCTGAGCCAAGAGCGTGACCGCCTGTATATTGATCTAGTGCATTAGCCACCGTGCCACTGAATTCCAAATGATCAGGTGCTTTACCTCCATGTAACCAAACCATTACCGGCAACTTTGCGTTTGCTTTCGTATCTGCAGGACGCGCCACTCGCAGACTCAAACAGTTCTCGCTGATATTAAGAACAAGGCTGGTGAACGGCAGGACATCTCCCTTCCCTTGAGGACACCATGCCCCAGGCTGCCTTGCATCAATGACTGACCCTTTTGCAGGGTTGCTTGGAACTGGTGGCTTGAAGCGGTCCCTACCAGCGGTGTCTTCAGCGTAGAAGATATTTTGAAAGTGTTCAACATCCAGCAATTTACTGCCCACATACTTGATGTCTCGCTTGACGTCAATCACTACAGGAGGTGAATGGAGGCTGGTCGGTAAGTCGAAGCCATGCTTGACGGACCCATGCGACAGCGACTCTTGGAGCAAGCCCAGGCAGGCGGCAGCATAATAGGAAAAGAAGGCCACGAGACCCGTAAGTAGGGTCAATGGATTACTGGCCATGGGGACAAAGGCTGTAGTTCAAAGCCAGAAGGAGTTTCGTTTATGGTGATCAACTTTTCAGCAGCGATAGATTCCCATCATGATAAAACAAACTTCAGGCTGGTGTGAGTACGGCCAAGTTTGGATTTTATGTATCCAGAGGTCCAGAGCTGTAGTAGAATACGGAAAGGTCGCGCACATCGCTCCAAGTTTGCATTGCGCCTTAGCTAATCGGGAAGTACAGATGTACGTGCTATTATAGGAATGATGCCCGCAGCAAGGTTCCCAATCCTCCTACTCTAGAGCTTCGAAGATAGTCTTTGAATTGAAGTACCTACAACGGTACATTCTTTAGAAATACATAAGTGAATTATATTCAAATGAAACCAATAACAGGATTAAGTGCCAGTTTCTTCCAATGCACATCTCGAATGCGGCTGTAGCTCAATTCACGGAATTGGTTGATTTGCTGGGACAAAGTGAATCTGAAAATAAGTAGATTCCTCACTTACATTTTGAGTTTATCCTTGTCGTTGTTTGTCAAGCTCTTCATATTGGATCTTTTTGAAGCTGTGCTTGCGCCATGAGTTGTTGCTCCTGTACCCATACTTGAAGACACCGGTGTCGTCCCCAATCTCGACAATCAAGTTGGAATAGAGCTTCTCGTATGACAAAAAAATCGAATGTTTATTCAAACTCACTCGCACCCTTCAAAAGCTCTGTCATAAGATTGACGATTCAACCCTGATTGTGGTAACGTGTATACCCCAGCCTGAAATGTTCCAATCAGGCAGACGCAATCAATTGAGATCATTTGACGCAGCCTTGGCAAATGACCAATTAAAGCGAAATTGCCCCATATAATGGGGAAAATACGTAGCCCGCAAGAGTTGCGAGCTACCCGCTCATGCCGAGCTCGCCGAGACGTCCGACGCAACATCAAAGTGAGGGCCCATTGGCAGCTGCCTCGGCCTAGCACATACGTCGCGTACACTTCCTCAAAACCAGTAATAGTATAATATTTTAGCTTGAGGAAGCTCTCCGAGGTTGCTAACTGAAACCCCTCTTTAGCTAATACTTATTCGTGTCCTAATTGGTCGCAGCGTTGGGGTCACCAAGGCAAGCTTTGGTTAAAAGACAGTGTCAGGAATTGAAGGGCCACGATTTGGACGAGGTAATTGTGGTTTGACGCTACTGCATGCCGATATGCTGTATTGAAACTTTCAGCAGGCTTCACGGTCTTCATTGGGCTGATATTGCGCCGCGGCGTTCGGGTTGTAACCTTACGGTATTCGGGTTATCCCACGATTGGCCGAGTCGATGCTGGTGTAAGCCGCCATGAAAAGCGACCAAGATATGCACAAACAGGTAATTTTGCCCGTCATCGGCACCATTAACCGGCTAATGGTACGTTTGAGAGCAATTCATATGAGCTCGGCGCTCCCATTGCTGCCTACCTTTCCCTTCTACTCTTCAACTACAAGCAAATTGTGGGATCACCGGAACATCTTGCAAGATGGCACCTTCAGCAGTCATACCTGAACCAGTCAAAGTTACCAAGACTTCCAATCGGCCCGATGAATGGAAGATCGAGCAAGGGCTGTCTGGAGCCGTGCTCCCTGTCCTGGACATGACTGGTCCGCAAACGGAGCCATTGGCCATCCAGACGTTTGGCCCTCTAAAGAAGGATGAAGAGGCTATCAAGGCCGTTGGCGACCGTAGCAAACTGTTCGCTATCGAGCGAAAAGGGTGGAAAGGGCATGTTACTTCTCTTCCCCCGCGGTTTACATAGTTGAAACTGACGGACGATAGATTTGTGGAGTGGGAGAATTATCCCAAAAAGAAAGAAGCCGCTCACCGGATCTTGACTGCGCAGACATTCCCACCCAACCCCGAGTTCCAGCTGGGGCCCGTCCCTGGTACTAACCCTGTTCTCCCGGGGACTCATTGGAAGATGTGGCACCATGCCATCGGCGGCGAACTCACCAGTGTTCCTGATGACTCGTGGAATACCGTCCTGAAAGAGAAGCACCAAGACATGCTCCATCTGCTTCAATTTCCATACAATGGCGAGCCCCCAAAGCGACTGGTCACCGACAAGGAGATCACGCCGAACTCTCTACATTTTGTCAGAAATCATGGCGGCATTCCTATCATCAACAAAGAGGAATTCAGCTTCGTCCTTGATGGTCTCGTGGCGAAACCACAGTCATTCACTTTAGACGATCTCATGGATGAGGCGAGATTCCCACGTATGGAAAAGTTCATTACGATTCAATGCTCCGGAACTCGTCGTATCGAGCAGATTCTCAAATACGCAGGGCAAGGTGATGAAGTCCCACAGGCTCCATGGGCCGAAGGTGCGATCGGAACGGCACGATACGTCGGCGTGAGCCTCAAGAAGGTCATCAAGGCCTGCGGCGGCCTCATTGATGGTGCCAAGCATTTGGAGTTCTACGGCGCCGACACTTACTTCAAAGACGACAAGGCCATGAACTACCTGGTTAGTGTCCCATGGTCCAAGGTCAAGGCAAACGAGGTGATGCTTGCCTGGGAGATGAACGGAGAGGCCCTCCCAAGAATTCATGGCTATCCACTTCGAATCGTTGTGTTCGGGTATATCGGCGCGAGGAGTGTCAAGTGGCTTTATCGTATCAAGGCTATTAAGTCGCCATCGAAAGCTCCAGTGCAAAGCCAAGAGTACCTGTAGGAATCCTTGTTCTCCGGTGTCGTTTGGGTGCCGCTAATCATCAACTTATAGATACTTTCCCCAGCAGGTAGGCAAACATAACTTCAAGCTCACAGACGGCATCCAGATCCAAGAAATGCCAGTCAGCTCAGCCATCATGTCCCCGTGGACGAAGCAGGTGGTGATCCACAACGGCAAAATCCGCTGCAAGGGCTGGGCTTACTCTGGTGGTGGCCGTTGGCCAGAGCGAGTGGAATTGTCTTCAGACGGGGGCTTCAATTGGTACACAATACCCGTCGAGAAGCTCTCTAAGAAGCGCAAGTGGACGTGGCGAACTTGGGAATTCGACTTGCCCTGCGACGTGGAGGGCTGGGTCGAAATTGTGTGCCGATGCTGGGACAATGCGCTCAACACGCAGCCACCCGATGTTCGCACGGCATGGAATTGGGGTCTGCACGTCACAAGTTCCTGCCACAGAATATCTGTCTACAGCGTGAACAAGTCCAGACAGCTTACGAAGGCCCGCCTTGCTGAGTTTGAGCAGAAGAAGATTCCATTTGGGCCTATCACTGTGCCCCTTGCATTCCCTTCCCAGACATGGGAAGAGTACAACAAGTATTGGAAGGAGCATGATCCCCGTGATGCAGAGGATGATTGAACTCTCTATGGTGACTTGGCGATTAGTCGTTGGTGGATTGCTAAAATTCTAATTCTGCTGTCATCTACTTAGCAAATTATTTCCTTTGAACTTGATAATTCTTTCTCTTGGGCTTCCGACTTCTGGCGTCCTGTCTGAACACCAGGAGACCTCGACTCACCTCCAGTAAAAGGTTGAACCGTTATAACTGCTTTGCCATGGCCATACTGAGGACTAAGGGTATACGAGGCATTGCGCCAAGCTTCGCGGGCAGTGAGTGCCGAGTAAACTTAATTTCCCTGCTCAAATTAAATTCCAGGTGCCGATAGAGAAAGGTCTCGGCCCTTAACTCAATCTCATTTAGCCTGGAGTAAAAAGCCATTTGCGTCAAGCCATAAGCGATGCTGGCAATGGAAGCGGGGAAGCACGAACGTTTGACACTGTGTCGGCCATTTGGCGAGTCTCACCCTCCAAACCCGAGCATTTTCCATGCCGCTCTGTGCGGTGAAGGAGATGTTCTTCGCTGTCCCTCGATAATATTTGGCATAGTTTCTACCACAAGAGAGGCGTTGAACATGTTCGGTATCCGCACTATCCTTCCCATATATGCGCCATCACAGAATTTACCAGAACTCCTCCGTATATTAGGACGTTCTCAAGTACGCAGAGTCCGTCGGCAAGCAGTCTGCCGTTGCTTCTCTACAATGGAACCTCAGGCTGTGGAAGCGCCACTGACCCAAGCGGCAACATTTCTGGTTCTGTCCGTGACAGATGTTCCCGACTCTTTGAAAAACATTCGGTCAACGCTCTCCAGTATTCCTGACATCATAAAGAATATATCTATTCGTCATCCTAGTGCCAATCTATCTTGTACAGTTGGTATCGGCAGTCTCGTTTGGGACCGGCTAGTCGAGCTGCCTCGTCCCAAGGAGCTACACCCTTTTAAGGAGATCCAAGGAGCAAAGCATACAGCTGTATCTACACCAGGAGACCTTTTACTCCACATCCGTTCTGAAAGGAGAGACTTGACATTTGAATTCGAGAGGCAGCTCATGGTGCTCCTGGGCGACGCCGCAAAACCCCAGGACGAGACAGTAGGATTCAGATATTTTGATACTCGCGATTTACTCGGTTTCGTTGATGGTACCGCGAACCCAGTGGGCCCCGCCATCACAGACTCGGTGATTGTGACTCAAGATGATGACAGCGCCGGTGTAGGTGGCAGTTACGTTGTCGTGCAGAAATATCTACATGACTTGTCGGCATGGCGCACGTTGACGACAGAAAAGCAAGAGGCCATAGTCGGCAGGACTAAACTGGACAATATCGAGCTTGAGGATGCCGAATCAGGGCAGCAATCCCACAAATCACTTGCCACTATTCAAGACGAGGATGGCACTGAACACGACATTCTACGAGACAATATGCCATTCGGCTCGCCCGCTTCGGGTGAATTTGGAACCTATTTCATAGGGTACTCAAGGAAACTGTGGGTGATCGAAAAAATGCTAGAGCGCATGTTCGTGGGCGACCCGCCTGGCCTTCACGACCGGATTTTGGACTATTCAAGGCCTATCACAGGATCCACATTCTTTGTGCCATCAGCAAGCGTATTATCAGGCCTTGATAACGATTCATAGCTGTGAAGTCCTCATTCCGGAGGCGGCACTCATCAGGGGGACGATGGTAGCATAGACCCTCAATTAATGATCAGCCTGCCCTATATTTGAAGGTCAGTGTGCGCATTGCTTCGTGAACAACATTCTCTATCCTCGATAGATCTTTTTGGTCATGGTTTGAGTCTACTTCGCTCCTAAGAAAATTGTTCTTATCATGTCATCATTTTATCCGCGACTTATATGGTGTGGATATATCACTTCTAGATGAGACAAGAGTCGAAACTCACGCCATTGAGAAGCTACTTTGACCGAGCACCATCTGCCAGGGCTTTATAAATTTTTTCCCTGAAGAGTTACACAATAGGCTAGACTTGTCAAAACTGTGATGACATTGGTGAGATATATTTGATAGAAAGTTTCACATAGTAGAATTCAAGCCTTTGCATTCATTACTCCCAAGAGTCCTATAATGCAGCGTGCCCCGTGTCACAAATATCTCCTTGGTGAATACAGTGACATTGCCAGCACAGTGGCCGAGCGAGAGCAAAGTACCAGTATCCTTCTCACGGTATGCTGTTGGAACCTAAGGCCCGAATAGGCAGCCTCGGCATTCTTACCCTGATCTGCCACGTGCTTTAGAACAAAGACAGAAAAGAGGAATGAGCTGCAAGTCCCAAGGGAAGAAATCAGGATCGGAGAAGATGCCAACACCAGGGCGATCGAGGATCCTCTCCTCAAGCTGCGGGGCCCAGGTCAGCACAATAACATCTCGAAGATCCCCATCAGGTGAACATTGTGTGCCTTGCGTCTTGTACCACCAAAAGGCTGTACCATGACACTGTAAGTCAGGACGCATGTAAATCAGCAGATATCCTGATCATGTAGCCTATTTTGTGAAATGACGATCAGGAGCCAACTCACAGCGTCATCGCAAACTGTCGGAGTTACCAACCATACAGATCACACAAGCTCAAACGTATAGTTTGAAATAAGAAAAATTCGCTCCTTGGTCGGTTAGCTCAGTTGTTAATAGCGTCGTACTAACAATACGAAGGTCATGAATTTGACCCTCATACTGACCATTCCTTTTTGCATGTTGATATAGATCTTTGAGCTCCATTCACTTGCGGTCTTTTTGTCTCCTCGCCTCCTCCGTCTGGTGTTGGGTGGGGGTAAGTGATATGCCCCACGTAGCTTAGCTTTGCCTACCCTAGACAGGCCTTGCATGACACGTTTGGAAGCTCAGATAAAATAAAGCATCATCATTAATTCTACATCACAAATTTTGAAGGGTGAAATTGCTCATCTTCATAAAGTTCCGTATGCATGTAGTTGCACTTATTATTCTCGGCTCCTTGAAGTAGGAGTAGGGGATCTTGGGCTACGTTATCGTCGACTTTTCACATCCTCTCAAGCTTGCCATACTATAAAAGTTGCACCTGAAAGCCAATTCAGACACACGAAAAAAATGAGCAGACGTTAAGCAGGCGTATTACCGAAGAAGTATAAGCGTGATATAAGGCTTGGGGTGATTGTTAGGGCCGTGCAATTTTACCAAACTGAAGTTCGACGCTGAAAATGGATTTAATAAAGAACAAACAGTGCACGGGCGACAACAAAATTACTGTGTGAAGCCCTCGAACAAAATATGATCAGATTTCTTATGTTGCTGAGCCAGATGTACTCTCCTATAGCCACTCTGGTCTCATGCTAGCTGCTGGCTGTTTCGATCAAGGTTGTGAACCTTCAGGAATATCTTCTAACCAAGCGCTCAGGGGAATGCACGTAAACTCCATGGGCGTTGATATTTGCTCTGGAGTAACATCGCCCTCCATGATTTCGATTCGGGCTGGCCGCTGCTCTACATGGACTTGTGGCTCAAGATGCAAAACCGCCCGTTCCACATCTTCAGCTTTGCCCATCCCAACCAATGTCAACTTCTTCAATTGCGGCCATTCGTTGTTCGAAAATTCAGGAAATAGAAACCGCTGACTTTCTCGGATGGAAAAGACCCCATAGTCATCTGGGTGTGTATTGCCTGGGTCGATAATAAGGTCACGTTCAAAACCGTGGCCGCAAAGATAGCGGTTCTCTAATGTTAGACTCCGGAGACTCTTCGATGAGTGATGAATCAGCGAGGCCCAATCTTGGAGAACAGCGACCTCTGACTCTCGGGGGAACCGCCACCGCATTCCAGAGACAAATTCTTCTATCAGATCGCTCTCCGATGTGCCATCTGATTCCTCGTCATCTGACAGTTGGGGCTCCAAATCCGCGAGCTTGCACAAATGCAATGTTTCAAGGCTGGTGAAGCGCTGACAGATGTCTGAAAGGAAGGCAATGCCATCGGGGCCAGAATCCTGACCCGGCGAAACGATCAAGTTGATCAGGGTGAGATCCTTTATCTGCTCCGCGTTGCTCAATAGCGCCAGTAAGACGTCTGTTGACATCTGTCCTCCCAGTTTCAAGGAGTCCAATTTAGTAAGCCCGCAGGCCAGCTTTCTTGCGCTTGCTTCGAGAGGGCCGAGCCTTGACCTGAATCCCCACCAATTTTTCATGTACATGGACAGCATTGTGAGATTGGTGAAACGCGCAATCACATCAAAAACACACCTGCTGCCCTCCTCAGGCTCGTGGGGGTTGAAATAGATGAAGTCGGACCCATTGTACTCCTCTTGCACAATGTTAACTCCATGGAGTCTTCCCACGTCCAGCGTTTGGACATATGATGCAAGCGTCGCGAAGCGCTCGGGTGATTCGTCCATTAAGACGTCGCACATGACGAAGAACTTGCGCGTGGCTTCGACCAATTGATCATCCTCGAATACCTCGACGAAATCAAGATGTCGCCAGAGCAAGGGAGTCACCTGAGCATGCAATTCCTTGTTCACCCTGCAGAGCGCGCCGCGAGATGTCAGGTCGCAAAACGAGAAAATCTGGTGCTGTATCTCCTTCGGAAGTGCAGGGACGTAAGCCAGCACTGCGAGCTCGTAGAGCTCATGTTCGTCCACGTCCGATTCGTTGTCGTCGCCCATTGTAACGAAATTGGAGTACCAGAGGTTTAGGCAAAGCTGCTCGTTCAGATGCTGAACCCACGCATCAGATTGAAGCAAAGAGTAGTGTTGAAGAACGAAATGAGAGCGGACAGAAAGGCCCAGTTAGTTGACCTAAATATGAAACCAACGTTGCCAAGCGCAGCTGTTGCCTGATTGCAGGGCCCAGAATGATCGGTTGGTTGGCCCTCAATTAATCTCCCAATCCAGCCAAGGGACTTGTTCGTGATTCGTGACACGGGGCCAGTATCACAATTAAGTCCAACCCAAGGGAGCTGGATGACTCAGCAATTGGGCACTTCAGTTGAATGATACAAATTTCGCACAATGATAGAACATGAACTTTTAATTCTTTTAATATTATAGTTAACAGTCTGAATAGGCTCCTCAGCCTGGTGCACCCGGCCATGACTATTCCCAGCGAATAGCAAGAGAGCACCGATTCCTTCATAGAATAGCATCACTCCTGGCAAGGACAATGATCGTGTAAAATCAAGTGTTATGCCAGAAGCGAATCTGCTTGTTGATGCGGATTGGTGTGACAAAACTTACTTTCAGCCTTCCAAGTCGGCTAATTCGAGTCATATGCCAGTAAGACCGCCAGTGGGGCATTCCAGATTAAATTTGATGGATTTTTATTAACTTGAATGGGGTATACACGAAGTCCATGCGCCTATGATCCTACTGTACATCTTTCCTTCTGCAACCATGCGGGCGGTTGCTTGACAAAGCTCTTGAATGGAACGACGTCTGTTATTCTTTACACAGTCTCTCTCGTCTCGACGTTGCTCTCATTGAAAGCGGATTCCTTGCCCTCGCGTACAGCAGCGACCTTCCTAGCGAAGCCACCCTTTTCACCACCCGCCAGGCCACTCAGTGGTCCAGCGAACTTCTGCTCGATCTCTTCTAGGGAAAGACCAGCCGTCTCGGGATACATGAAGAAGACGTGGAAGATCATGACAAAGCAAAAAGTTCCGAAGATCATGTAAGAGCGCCACTGAATGTTTGTGAAGCTGGGAGGAACGAAGTAGGCGAGGGCGAGGTTGAAGCTCCAATTGCCAGCAGCAGCGAGACCGACGCCCTTGGCTCGGTACCGGAGAGGGAAAACCTCGCCAGCGTAGATCCAAGCAACAGGAGCCCAGGTCAAGCCGTAAACGCCGACAAAAATGTAGCACATGGCAATAATACCTTTGGCAGGAGCTCCAGTTACGGACCACTTAAGGATATCGTTACCATCGACGCTGTCTACAGCATTGCCATAGCTTGCCATGACGCCGCCAGTGGTGAAGTGGATAACGCTGCAGACAATGGCGCCGCCGATAAGCAGCCATCGGCGGCTGACACGGTCGATGAAGGGGAGAATAGCGCCGGTAGTAACCAGGAAAATGACGTATTGAATGATGGACGAGGTCAAGGCAACGTTTCCGCTCTGTAATTGAAGTGGTTAGTGCCTCATCGCACCCATATCCAAGGCATTACTTACGAGACCTGCCATCTGGAAAATGTAAACCAGGTAGTACAGCATGACGTTACCGCCAAGAAGTTGCTGCCAGATTTGGACACTGACACCGACAACTGTGTGCTTCCAGACCTTGGGGCCGAAGAGACCAAGGTAGCCAATATCCTTTGATTCCTGTGCAATTCGTACAGCCTCTCTAACCTCGTCGAGCTCGGCTATGACCGCAGCGTCGTGTCGGTCACCCTTAGCGTGCAGATGTGCGAGGACTTCATGGGCCTCCTCCCAGCGGTCATGGTTCGCCAGCCATCGAGGGGACTCGGGGAAGAAGAACAAGGCGGCAAGAAGAATGGCAGCGGGAATTGCCTGTACACCCCATGCGATGCGGAAAGCGTTCGGATTGTGAATGGTGACGCTGCAGCCATACGAAATGAGGTACATGATCAAGATACCTTGTTCACTTATGTCAGTCTTCGTTAACTGAACAGTGGTGCAGTTCCTAACGACTTACCCCATTCGATAGCCCATTGTTGGATGCCGACAATGGAACCTCGCTTGGAAGCGGGTGCAAGCTCAGACAGATATACGATGACCTGACTAGACGTAATACCTGAATTCAGTCAGCATAGTCACGAAGAGGCAACGAGAGTCCTCTCTCACCGATGGCGAAGCCGCTGACAACACGGCCAGCAATTAAATGGCCGACATTTTGGGAAGATGCTTGAAGGACCGCACCGATGATGAAGATGAGTGCGGCTAGCATGAGGGCGCCTCGACGGCCCCACCTGTCGGCGAACCATCCAGCGAGCAGAGCTCCGACGAGTGAGCCTCCGGACATGGAGGCAGTGATACCACCCTGCGTCGCTGAGTTGGGGTGGTTAAAGCTGTGGAGGGCGTAAGAGATGGGACGTGCATGCTGACCGGGACAACTTACTATTCGAGGTACTGTTCATTGGCAATGAAAGCAGACATGCTAGAAATGTCGAAGCCAAAGAGAGCACCTGGTAACCCGTCTTAGTACATGTGCCATATCTAAGAAGCATGCTGACGAGGCCTCGCAAATCGTATTCTCCACGGTTTTGTCTCTTGGCAAGGCCGATGGACCATCAATGCATCGGAAATTTGGCGTCGCGTCAAACAGCAAACGTACCTCCAATGGTGCCGAATGCGGCAAGCGCTGAAGAGATCCATTGTCAGCAAAAGCAGCTTGAGTAGGCAAGCCGTCGTGGCTTAGCATGGGTAGTGGCTCACCATAGATGTTCCAGATACGATACATGCTGAATATTTGTGGTTCGGTAACCTGGACAGTGGGTAAAGGGATTGAGCTAAAAGTGCCGGACCCTGTCCTGAAGCCCTCACAATTTCCTCGAAGCAAAGGAGACAGTGAGAAAGAAAGAAACCGTTGGTAAACCACTCTCTACGCGATGCTCGGGCGGCGAGAGGGTCTATTTATTTTATACGTCTCGTGCTCTCAGAAACCGGCACCAGTGCAATGCCCTTGAAACCCATTTGCCATACTGGTGATGAAGGTGGTGCCGTAAGTGTGGAGCCAAGCTATTATGCGCACGTATCGGGTGCGAGCTTTCCTGAAGAATCCACATCGCCGGCTTTTGACGTCATGACAAGCCAAACCCAAGCCCGGATGCTGGGGATGGTGGACCGTTGCTTGAACTCTCAAGCTTGGTTCTCAGTGGAGAAAGCCGAAAAAGCTGGGGGATGTGTGGTCTCCAACCCGGCTTCTGCGCTCGGGACGTCGTATCAGCGTTTCCCGAAGGGACTCACAGTACCAGGAAACGTGCGGTTGTTATTCGGTCGCATCCGGCGGGCTCTCGGTCGGTAAACCGGACCCCAGACGGCACTCTGATGGATCTGCCCTGCCAATCAGCATCCCGCAAGGCCGTGCCGGTTTTCCCTTGAATAGCCGTCGGTGACCTCCATCTTTCTTGCTCAAGACCAAGGCGCGTTCTTGGCTTCTCCGCGTGGGGTAGCGATCTGCCGGGAATATGCAAATTGCCTATACAGCAGACTGGGTATTTTACGTTTGGCTGTGATGTCGAAGTCTCACCAGTCATGTTGTACAGTTGTCGACATGACTTTCGTTGCATCTTCAGCCCAACGATAGCAGTTGATTCAAGGAGCAAGAAAAATTGAAAAATCACAGATAAAGAATTAAATAAATTCCCTAGTATTTAAAGGCTTACCTAAGGCTTTTGAGGAGGATAGTTTTATAAATTATCAAGGAAAAAAATTTAAGAATTTAAGTATTTATATTCTATCATGACGCAAAACTATTCGCAATGGACTGCAGCACCCTGCTGAGCACAAAATATAAATTTGCGCTTTTCCTTTCAACCCGGCATCACGAGAACCCTAGATGCCCATATAGTATTGTTCTTGCCGTGTATCCTGACACAAGCTCCAATGTCGTTCTCGCTACGGCCCGAATGCGATAACATGCTTCACAATGAGCATTCCCATGTTTTCTGTTTCCAAACTGGGTATCCTTGAAAAAATGCGAGGGAGGAAGAAAGACCAACCCAGCCATGACCATGAATCTCCCATCCAGGCCTCGCCACAGAACACCCTGCGGTATGCTGGTCATACATAAACCACCCGTCTATCCTGAAGTCAAGGGGTGCCTAAACCAGTCTCGTTCTCAGTCTCGCTCTCTGTCTCGTCCTCCTCGACCATAGTCTGCGGGTCCTTTTTGGAAGCCACTTTCAGCTGCCACCCTGACTTGTCCATGCTCAACCGCCTGCGCCATCACCTCAGGATCTTCAATATCCTGGAAGCTCGCATACTGCTTGAGGGTTGCCACGTCCCTGGGGTTCAATTGCATGCAGATGGTCCGCAGCATCGCCTCGGCCAGGTAGTAGCATCGCCCCTGGTTGCTGACACCCTTGGATGCCAGAATCAGCGTCGACCGCACCTCGTCCGCCTCTTCGCTTTCACCCTCGCCATCACCGCCCCCGCTGCTGGTCTGGACCTCGCAGATCGCCAGGAAGCAGAGGTTTGTCACGAAGAAAAAGGCCACGTCTTGTACATATCGAACCCGTGGCGCAAATAGTACATCCGGACTAGGATCTCAAAGTTACACCGCGCCTCCATGGCAATATCTTCGATGCTCTGGCTTTGCAACCTCAGGCCGACCCTGTCAGCCGGCCTGAGGTCTTCAAACAGGCTTGTGATGACAGCCCATTACTGGAAAAATTGTGCACAGTCAATGATTGTACTCGGCAGTGGGACGTCAGACCGACACATACTGCACACCAAGCTGAGACGGCAGGGTAATTTTCTCAGCCTGCAGCGACGGCGGAAGCTCCTCGTACCATGTGGCCGGCCGCGCATAGAACCGCGCCCTCTGACTCAGCGTGAGCCGCTCGATGGAGTTCGTGGAGGTAATGGCCACGGCCAAGTCTTTGAGGACGATGCGGAAATTGAGCTGCGCGTAGTACGTGACCGGGAACAGCGTCAGCATCACCCCCGGGCTCAATGGGTATCGGACCCAGAGCTCACCGTACCAAGCTGGGTTCTGGCTCGAATCGGGGACACGGATCTGGGGACGGATCAACTAATAGCGGCGGGACTTGTTTCGCGTAGCTCACGATACTGACATCACCACAGTTAGCGCGTTAGAATGAAGAGGAGATGAAGGAATAAGAGGCATACCCTTGCCAACTGAATACAGCCCAAGCCGTGAAGTCTCGGGCTACCCTCCAGTCGGCGCTCAGCGACCAATCCGCTGGCCCTAGTAGGGCCATGCGCTTGGCCATTTCCACAGCGCGCACCAGGTAGCGGTACGAGATCTCATCCATGGCCTGCTCGTTGATGGTTTGGTTCAGAATTAACAGCGCCTGGATCGTGGTGAGCCGGTCCCGCCTAGCCTCAAGTTCCAGCAGCCGCCGCACTTCGGCCAGAAACAAATACCCAGGACTGGGTGGGTTCCAGTACTCGTTGCGCCGCGGCTAGGATGACATTGACGAGAAGGGGGTTGCAGAAGCGTTGGCGGCCCGCTCGCAAATCCTGCAAGAAGAGACCCTTGTGGAACTGTGTGAAGACGGACCACATCTGGAGGAAATACAACTGTATGAGTCGGTGTAGGAAGTCGGAACTGGATGGGACCATGGTCCAGCGGGAGAGATCAGCATCGGCAAGGTGCGGTTCAACCAGGGTCACGGCGCCGTAAGGCTTTGCGTGCCGATCCGACGTCGGGTCCGACGCCGGTGCGGGCTCCGGAATGGCGGCTCAAATACTACCGACCGCAGGTACCGACTCCAGCTTCGCATCAGGAAGGCCGGCATCTCCTTGCGAAACGGAAACTCGTACCGATACCTCGCCTCCGGCACGAGGTTTATCTGCAGCCGCGCGTCGCTGTGCTCAACGCGGCGCAAAATGCCCTCCGGGTCCTCGCCACGGTGGATGTTGCCGACGATGGCCACGACCTCGTCTCTGGCCCGGTCGAACACGAGCGTCAACAGCTTGCGGAGACCCGCGTCGACCTTCTGAGAGGTCGAGAGCTTGCGCTCGAGCTCGAGGATCCGGGCCGAGGTCTTGTCGATCGTGGTGTACACGCATTCGATGCTGTTCCTGGCGCAGCTGCAGCAGGGGCGGGCGCCGTTGCAATGGACGGGGGATAAGCGGCGCTGAAGCCGGACTTGATATGCCGGGGGGGTTGTCACCTTCGTCTTCTTGGACCTGCAGCGATTGCACGTCAGCCGGACGACATCCTTTCTGCGTACAATATTAGGAGTATGTGTGTTTCAGGACTCTGTTATATAGTTTCAATTTTCTTCTCTCTCTTAGTTTTCCAATTCTTCCCTTGTTCCTTGAACAGCGTAGTCTTACACCAACAGCATTGTTGTTCTTGTAGGGGGCGCCGCGAAGGGAGGGGTAAAGTGTTGAAAGAAAGTCTGGGAAAAAGCTGAGGCTAGATCCTGTCCGTCGCCGCCATCGGCATCTTTGAAGCAGCTTGTATCTATGAAGGGAAAGCTACTCTCGAGCAGGTCGCAGCAGCTGTCCACGTGGCCTGGGGAGCTTATGAATGGCTGACTTATGGACCTGAAGGCTACATTTAGCAACTAAAATAAATTCGTGGGCGCAGGATTCATGTCATCTTTATCACCAGTAGCCCATTGGGTACCCCCCTCATCTACCGATCCCTGTAGAGTGCTCATCTCGCAAAACAGGCGCAACGTCTCCATCAAGTCAACTCGTACCACAGGCAGGACGTTCCACAAAATGTGCAAGCTCTGGAAGCTAGCCCAGGAGGTGGCAAGCGTTTAGCATTTGTCAGGAGAAGCTCCTATTGCTGGTTCTGTACCTTTGGCATTTGCAGAAGCCAATTATCGAAAGCTGTTGTCCTGGGCCGCGACATTGTACGACGACTCCAAAAGGGACGTCTACGCATCGTCCGAGTTGAGGATCTTCTAGTACGCATAAAAGCCAGCGCTTACCCAAATTTTCCCTTATAGAAGCTAACATTAGTATGTTGTTCCATTCTGTCATGACCTTCATTCTTAAACCATTTATTTCACATTCGGAGACCAACCACCTTCGGGCTTTTACCCCCTTCTCACAGCCACCCCAAGAACTTTACGCTACCTCCGCCCATCAGCTACGGAATCTTGTAATCCACTACCGCTTAAAATATCATGACGCATTATTCACCCTTTTTTTTCTTTCCAGCATTGTTTACACCCTGCCTGACTTTGCTGGAAAATCTCGACGGCCCGCCTGCGCTACTCTACTTTTTATTCTGCATTCGCTGTTGGCAAAACCTCTACCACTAGTACCCGGTTTTCCGAGAAGTCGGATAAGCCTTCTTCTCCATGGCAATGCGGAGAACGTTATTACGGTGCAGAAAGGCCAGTGTCTTCGTGAGTACATCCAGCAGAACGGGAAAGCACCACGCCGAGGACCCGGATGCATTGACGACATTTGTGTATGATCCGAATTACGCTGCGGCGAGCGAAGCGCAGATCCAATGGTCATGAGGTTTGATGAGATCATCTCATTCGACGAGCTCACGACTGGAAGTTACACCTCGCCCTGACGCTGAGGTGGTAACATACTCCTGTCTCTCGGGGTCGATTCGTATAAGCCTTATCTAGCACTTCTCGAAAACTTTACAGGTCTAACATAATATATTGGATTGTATAGTAGGTGCCGAATTCGTAATATTTAATGTTGTGACTAAAGAGGCGATATAAATTGCTTCGCAAATTACAGAAAGTAGTTCTGGCTCTGTGACTCAAGCAGACTGACTATCTTGCGTTGTCTAATAAATACTCTACAGGAGGCAGTAAGATACTTCAGAGCCTATTGCTTAAACTCTCTTAAAATAGATCTGGGGGCAGGTGTATTTAGATGCTCAGATAAAAAGCAGCGGCGAAGGCGAACCTAAGCGGCATCAATGTTGACATCACGTTCCAAATGTTACAGGGCCAAGTTGGCCGCCCCATTGAGCCCTCATACATACGAGGACACTCATATTACTTCTTCATAATTGAAATTTGCGAAAGATCAAATAACACTTGTTTCTACTCAATGTGCTGTGCCGCGATCATAAATCATCGTCTCCATGACGCTAATGTTTTGGGCTGGGTTGTGCACATTGCCACGCATTAACCAGATATACATGAAACAATTAGAATCTCTCATTTTAGGCTGCAACAGCTAAGGTTATATAAATCACAAGCAATACCAAGATGACATTTCCGAAGACGGCGTAGGTTCCACCGAAGATGGAAGGGGACCAAAAAAGAGCCCACCACAGATCCACCAGCACTAAACATCGCAACTATCTCAACCGGGCAAAAGTAAATGGTCAGTATGAGGGTCGAACTCATGACCTTCGCATTATTAGTACGACGCTCTAACCAACTGAGCTAACCGACCACGCGATGTGATGTCGATTCAAGTTGACGATGATGGATGCCAAGCATCGCAGGTCCGCCCAAGTTTCCTTGAGGCGCAAACCACTCCAGAGCAAGACAATTTGATCATTTTCAAATGAGCCTCTGGCAAGAGCAATTATTCTAATCAGTATTGCATAGACGCTGTAAATCCATTCATCTGTTGAGGTGCCCAAAGAGTTGCAATAATACTGATAGTACTGGGGTGCAATGAAAAGGTGAGACCGTCAGTCGATATTGCTTCCAAGGTGGCAAAGTCCACCAGGCCAGGGCAATATTTTCAAGATCCAGTAAATCTTCCATGAGATAGCGTCAGAGCCGTGATAGTTGGAATCTTAATCTCATATCTCCTCCGTTGCAGAGCCTTGATCCATGTATAGTCATCGTAGGACATGATTGAACTAGCCAGGCCGCAGATTTTGAAGCAACGAAAGCCTCATAAAGCGATCTTCTTTGTTGGTTCTCCGGGGTTTATCTTTGTCAAGAACATGAATGCCTGGCATCTCGGTAAACCCTCGCCCGGTCGGCAACGGCTGAGACAGTGGAGAGATTCATGCGGGCATGGTAGGCCGAGGCAGAAATTAAATGAGGAGAAGGGCTAAGTCTGCCCAGGATCGTCAATTTAACCCCTCCCTTGCCTGTCAGCCCCTAGTCTACTCCCGGAGACGATCTGTAAAAGGAGTGATCGACACTTATGATTCAAATGAGGACTGCTATTGATTATCAATTCTGATAGGGCAGACTCCCAGCCTTGCCCGAAAGTTGCGCCTAGAGTTGTCGGCTAGGGTTTCATTCCTTTCAACGATCCTACCGTAGCATCGCTTCATGATCCATCCACACTATATTCCGTGGTGGGTTTCGAAACCAATCGATTCCAGGTAGCAATCTGGAGCAGGCATAGCCCTCATATTTTTGCCCTCGATCAGCAATCACACAGTCAGGCTAGCCAAAGGAAAGAGGGGGATGATTTACCTGGAAGTGTCTGATTTCAGCCGCAGATAGTGGCTCTGCGAAGCTTAAGAAATGTCCAAGATTTAAGACTCCCTCGTGCTCCACACGTGGGAAGGTGGCCCAGTGCCGCCTGTTGCATGTCTTGTAAGCGCACGATATGAGTGATTCCTCGACTTATCCTGTCCACCTAGGCCTTTGGACCAATTGGTCTTATGAGCCTATAATCGGGAGGACTCTTACTATCACCCGATCAGATGGTGCTCTCCTTATTGCGTTCATGGCTTTGTTCGTTACCTTAGTTGGCTCGCAGCTCTGGGGCATTGCCTGCTTTGCTGTCCATGGATGTACTCGACTCCTGTACCTCAAGATGCGCTCCACAACCAACGCCAAGCCATTCTGCGCAACTCTGGCAGTCCAATCAAAGGTCTTGTAGAGCTTGCTCAGTTGACTTTTGCTTGGAGGTCGGAGAATGTTCGGCCGCTTTCTAGGATGCTTCCAGTCCTGCTCCTGGCTGTTTTGCTTACGAGCGCCATGGTTTTGTCCTCAGGCTTCTCCTCCATGGTCTCATCAGGAGATGAAGTGATCCTGACGGGTGCGAGGTGTGGCCAAGTGGACTATGACAAGGTTGAGCTGCAAGACTACTGGCTTCACATTCATCCTTACTATAACGGCATGGTGGAAAGCGCAGGAGACTATGCTCAAAGGTGCTACGAGAAAAGCCCCGAGTCATCAGACTGCAGCAGGTTCATTGAGCGCAAGCTTCCGATGTCCGTCAAAACAGACGCAGAATGTCCTTTCAACAAATCCATGTGTCTGTCTGACAACGCCAATATCTACCTTGATACTGGACTACTGGATAGTCATTGGAACCTGGGCTTCAATACACCACCTGAATCGAGATTCCAATATCGACGAACATTGCACTGCGCCCCACTTCAAACGGAAGGATATTCGTCCAGAGTTACTGATGCTCGCAACCGATCCTTTACGCGCTACCAGTACGGACCAATTTATGCTGGTGAACGCGTAGACGAATGCAATTGTTCATTTGCATTCCCCGATTCGGCAAGACCAGTTTCCGAGAAGACGTTGCTTGAAACTGTGCAGCCGAGCTATATGATTGAGTAAGCTAGCCTGACTATCTGTCTCATGAACACTGCTCATCTCTTCAAAGTTCACGCTTAGGGCTCTACAGGAACAGAACACTCCTTTTCGAAGGTTCGGATTTCGTACCATCCGATGATTTTGACCGCACGGACGCGGACCTTCATTTAATTGGGTTATCCGGCATCGGTGTTCGGTCGATGGAAAAATCACCCGACCTGTGGTATCGGCTAACTTCATCCTTCAACACAAAGATAGTGATTGTCAATCAGACCATTGAACAAGTCCACTGGGAAGCCACCGAACCAATGTGGCCAATGGGATGTGTCAGCCAGTTTCAATACTGCAGGTCATCTTTGCCTGAGGAGGATCGTTGCACACAACTTGGTAGCTTTGATGACACCGTGACTGCAGCAAAAGCCCTTCTCGACGGCGACCCGGGAGATGAGGTACTTTGGTCTTTGAACATACTGCTTGGACCCACCATCTCAGAGGTTATCAAGTATCTTGGTGTCAAAGCCTTGACTGCAAGATTCAATCTGGGCGGATCGGGAATTCAGGCAACAATGAAACCAAACCAGTGGCACCTGGATGTCACACATTGGTTTTCCACGGTTCTGGCGTCGACCCAATTGCGGATGCTTCGAGCTGCTACGGGGCCTGAGAGGGACGAGACCGACTTCCAGAGGCTCTGGGGCGGGCCTACAACTGCGGACCAAACACGTCTTTGTGAAAGCCAGGTAAAAGCCTTATATCATCGCGATAAACCACAATACTAATATTGAACCAGAAAATCCGGAGCACAGAATACATGTCATTCAGCTTCTTCGGTCTTTTATTCATATTTATTTTTGGTTCCATAATCATTGTACTTTCAGCAGTCATTGAACCTCTCACTACTTGGGTACAGCGGCGCTTCCAACTCAACCCGTATTCGAGGGTAGAATGGCAAACCACGCCCAAGCTGCACTTGCAGCGCCTAGCTTACGAGGAGTTGGGGTATGGAAGATGGAGGCCTGGAGCCTTCGATATTCCGATTACCGGAGGAGATGAGAAGTTGGGAGTGCTTGATATGTCCGACATGCGGTTGGCAAGATTGACCTACCCAAGTGGAAGTTCTTTTGTTTCGCATGATGAGAAGACAGTGAACTGCGATGCGTCACTGTCCCAGACCCAATCTAACGGTGCTGGCCACAAAGCCGAGGACTATAAGGCAGTATTTACTAAGGCTGACGAATGAAAAGAGCAGTGTAGGGGTAATGAGGAAAGGCCTATCTCTAGTTTTCCACGATTGTTGGTACTTCTACGAATGAAATGACAATTCAGTTTTCACAAAATTGCCGTGAAATTGACCAAATGCCCTCTGGCACAATAGCGCCACATGTGCAAGAAGATGTGATGATTCATTTTAGTGCTATACACACCCCCTGAACATTGCCCTCGTAGTCTTCTACTCACAGACAGTGTAAACAACGCCATATTACGCCTCAAGAACTCAGCAAGTCACAGCATATTGTTCAGGCGAGCTGGTACAGCTTATGCAAGCTATTGATTTGTCTTGTCTCTTCTCATCTCATCTCGTCAGTTCATGATAAAATACATGGCCCTCCAGTGTTACTGGCCGAGCTTCTCAGCATTCCAGGATCAAGGGGTCGCCAGAAGGACCAGCGGCGACCAGCATCATCTCCATGAAGCCTGCGCCAACCTGTCGCACATTACGGTGGTATTCCCCGTTGTCGGGGTAGAAGGGGCAGCTGGGGTCAGAAGTACTCTCGACACCAAATTCGAGGGTGAGGCCGAACATTCGGCTGGCACCGCAGGCTATTTGGCCATAGTATCGACCCATGGCGTAGTCATTGCTGGCGCCGGATGTAGGATACAGACCGACGGCAGGGTACGCGTTATACTGGACGCCGCCTGCAGCGATCATGGAGTTGACCATGGCGGAGGTTCCATCCTCCTCAATCTTCAGGTCCGAGGCGGTGAAGTACTCCTTGTAAATGCTGTCGGGGGGGTCCTCGCCAACAAATCCACGCTTGCCGTCAAAGTCGGGGTTGACGAAGTTCTGCTCTGGGGCCTCAGTGCCCGTATCGTCGTCACCCCAGGCGTAGAGGATGCTGCCGGTAAACGAGTGTAGGTCCATAAACCAAGTAATGTTCTGGTACTGGTCCAGGGTCCAGACGACGGCCTTCGTCTCCGCCTCAGAGGCTGGCTCGGTGCCATAGAATACCTCACTTGAGGGGTCGTCCGAGGCAGGAGAATCAGCAGCTTCAAGATTGAAGGCCTTTTTGTAATCCCAGACAAAGTCATAATTGCGATTCAGATCAACACCAATGTCGATTGAAGCGGGGTCTCCAGAGGATGAAGAGGCGGGGTTGCGGTTCTTGCGCCAGCAAGTGCTGGTGGTTTGGTCGTAGTTCACACCGTCCGGGTTGGTGATGGGCAGAACAACGATGCCGGCATTGAGAGCGGTCTCGACATCTGCAGCGGTGTAGTTCTTACCACCGTAGGTCACGCCAGTGCCGGCTTTTTTAGCGGCCAAAAGGTCGGCGAGGAAGTAGATGACGTTGTCAGGGCCGCCGCGCTCACGAGCATGGATGCCACTCATGATGAAGACCCTAGGGTTCTCACCAACAACGGCGCCAGGCAATTCTCTTCCCTCAACAGTCTTGAAGGGAGGGGTGAATAGCTGGACCTCATCGGGGTAGCCCTTCTTCAATCCGCGGAGAGCAGAGGTGACCTCCTTCACGCTCAACACGGACTCAAGGTCACGCTCCTTTACACCAAGGCCAACAGGCGTAACGCAGCCGCCAGCAAAGCGGTCACCGGTGCCGATTGGGATCGTTGTAGAAGTCTGCCGACGGACCGAGCGAGGGCCCTGGACCGTGCGCTTGCCGGTACGGACGTAGGCACGCTCAGCTTCGCGCTCCGAATGAAGGAGACAGGCGCTGACGGTGGAGGTGAGGCCAAGGGCCGCAACGACGGAGCTGAACTTCATGGCGGCAAGATCTTGACGAGTGTTCCGATGGACGTTCGGTCTTCGCGGCTCGTTTCGAACGAGGTTGGAAAAGACTAGAAGGCAAAAATGGGTAACAGCGGCGTACTGGGGATATTTATCAGTCAATTCAATTGAGCATGAAGATTGGCCACCCCAGCTCGTGGCTTTCCGTTGACCTGCCTAAAAGGGCAAGCTGGTTCCTGGTAAAGCGGACTAACAGCCGATCGGAGAACAAAAGGACCCTGCTCCAGAGCAAGCAGATAACAAGATTGGTCGTTGGTTTAATGGCTGCGAGGTGATGAACGCAAGAGTTACGTGTGAGAAAAGGCTGTGGTCAGCACAATCAATCGATCCTGCAGGGAACCGAGGGGGGCAAATGGCCCTCAGCTCGGAGTTGTCGGCATGCAGCCGGTAAGGATTGGTGTTGCTTCGCGCATCTCACGATGGTTTGCTGTGCCTGCATCTTACCGCCACAGTTTGTCTTGTGTCTTCTCCAGCTTCTAATTCATACTATGTTGCCCATAGGTTTTCTAAAAACAACCAAACCTTTTTGCACAGCCGCCTCTTATCATGTTCCACGGTTCCGGTTGGCGGCGGTCCAGGCTTGCAACTACGCCACAATTTGGTGTCGTGGTGGCACAGCGCGTACCGTAGCTTCTGCAGTGGCCCTGATAATGTGTGTGTGTGTGTGTGTGCTGATATGGTGTTCCATGCCGACGGCGCAAAAATCTATGACGCCTCTTCCGTTCCTTGGATTGGAATTGGGCCATTCTGACACAAGGCGGAAATGAGAAGAAGTGCATAGTCTGTCCCAGGATGGACTTCCGTTGCCGCGTTCCATGCTATATTTTACACTCTTTGCTGTCGAATGCCAAGAGATTGTCGCGCCAAGTACCGTTGCTACAGATCCAAGTGCCCCACAGATTCACGGGCCGGGGCTGTTCTCGCCCGTTATGTCTCAGCTCTTAGTGCAGGGCGATCATACGACAGACGGCTCTTGGCATTTGCACCTGTATTGACCCGCGATGCTTGATGTACGAGGCCTTTCCTCCCATGTTTGCATTAGTAGGCAGGCGGGAGCAACACACTTTCATCACGCAAATCAACCACTCAAGTTTGGCAGAGCTCTGCGTGTCTCCCCTGAACCCGTGTTTTCTCTGTGGCGCTAAAGCCCTTCTACACAAGCACACTCAGACAACAGCACGCCCTGGGCTGGCAGAAATATTGGGCAATGGTAAGGGCTCTTTAACTAGATTACTTCGTCTCTTGTCTCCAGATGTCGGCACCTATCCAGGGTGTGGGACAAAGGCCCCTTTCCATTACTGTGGTCGGGAACCGGTATGTGGATCTGAGACATGACTTTGACCATAAGCCACTGTTCTGGGAATTCATGTTTGGCCAAATCAGCGTCTAGCGCACGTCCATGATAATGAGTTGAACGTACACAAGGCCACGCGCACTCCTGGTGCGTTCAACAGTGCCGAAATCATAGGTTTCATTCTTCAGCGTAGGAGCCATTTTCAGATCTGTCAAGCAGGACGCGTCGCCCATGCACCGGATCAATGACCTGCTAATCTCATTCAGGACCTCAGAATCCAAGAGGAAAGAAGGAATTGCGCGCGAGCTGGAACCCACGAACTCAATGAATCTCAAGCATCTATCCCGACATTCCTGGCTCAGTGGTGGGTCAAAACGGGAGCGGGAGCACTTTTTCATCTTCGGTATAGGACCAATGAAACATTCCGTCAGCAGAAGCAGAACGCTCCCCATCAATTCACGAAGGAGGGAACCAAAGCAGCTGAGATATGCATTCTCGAGCCAGGAGAGGCCTGAGACTGAAAATGCTGGAATGCAGGTGTGGTCATTGCGAGCCCCCTAACCACTACACATGGATTTTCTCACAACCACGGATCACTACACATGTCAAAATAGCATGGTTGGCCCCGAAATTGCATAACGTCATGTATATTTGCCGCCACAACATCCTGGCGTAGCCCAATATGTACAACAGAAAGTGAAGGCAATATGTACGCATCCAATAGCTACAGCTTAGCAAATGTTCCTGGCGCCATTGCCAGTCAGAGTCCAGTTGGTGTTCTCACCGCAAGGAGACTCGCGAACAGTGGTTCCATCCACCCTCAAGGTAATCCAGATATCGCGGTTGTTGGCGAACTCGCTGCGGGCAGCCAGGCGGACCTCACCTCCCCCGTTGACGGTGCCGCCACGAATGGAGACGTTGTAGCAGTTCTCGATGAGGACAGCGTTGTTGCCGTTGTTGGCCAGGTCTACAGTGGTAATGACGGCGCCTCCGGACTCAGAGACGCAAAAGACACCACGGCCGCCGCCACGAGAAACGACCCTATCGATGTAGACGTTGGTGTTGTAGTTGCCGTTAGGGTTTCTGCCGTTTCTGTTCGCGAAGCGGAGAGTGCCATAGCCGGTGCTAGCTCCGACGTTGTTGCCGTCGACGAGGCCGACGTTGGCGTTCGTGGTCGCCTGGAGCAGCAGTCCAGACTCACCCACGTTCCGGGCAATAACCTGGTTGATGTTGAGGCCGTCGATGTTCCAGGTCTCGACAGCGTGGCTGCTAGCACCGGTGACGGTAATGACGTCCATACGAACGTTGGAGTTGGCGGCGGCATCGCGGTCGAAGCGGATGCCCAGGCCACCACTAAGGTTCATCGTAATGCGGCCAAGGTTGAGGTTACGGGTTCCCGAGAATCGGAGGCCGAAGTAGGGGTTACCAGTCATGGTAAGGTATGGGATAGAAACGTCGGTGGTATCGATCGACTCAATCGCACCACGGCCGCTGCGATTGGAGACATTGATGGTGCCGCAGCCTTCAAAGATCTTTCCATTGCCAATAGTGATGGTGCTAGCACCAATCGATCCAGAAGCAATGACAGAGACACGCTGCCCAGAACCAATTGCATCGACGGCCGCCTGGATGGCAGCGCGGTAGTCGGAGCCGGAGTAGACTTGGTTTGAGCCGCGAGTCGCGACAAAGGAGCTGCCAGAACCGGTGACCCGCGCATGTGGGGTGCCGGAACCGCACTGGGCGTTGGCGACAGAGACAAGTGCAAGCACTGTCGTGGCAAGGAGGGATCCAATCATGGCTATGGTTGTGAAGCTCTGCGGTTCTCGTCAATGATAGGCAAGCCCTGGCTCTGATCCTTCATGCTCCTGATGGACGATCACCACGACTATTTATCCTATATCATGTATCGCGAGCCGACACATCATTACCCCGAAGTGCGCTCTTGCGAATATGCTTAAACCAGACTGAGCTTGAATGAGAGGGGAGTCAATTCGCGAAACGACCCACCTGGGGAAGCGATTCCGGGGTATGTGATCAACAGAACTCTTGCAGCCTCCGCACAGGACCTGATTCGGTCCGCGCCAAAGCCTCGGTAGTTCGACTTTAGTAGCATTTCTCGTCCGGGGTACATATAACCCCGTCTTGGTCAAGATTACGCCTGCCCGGCGCAGGGGCGCTTGGGATGCCATCCGTGGAAGCCGGTCCGGAGGCGGAGCTCGGTGCTCAACTCTTCATCTATATCGAACAGGTGCTTGGCCAACGAACTGAGCTGTCCTTAATCACACCCAAACTCTTCGCCTTGTCTGGTGCAACGTGCACAAGATTTCATCGGAGTCCTGCCTAAGGCCATGTTTACAATGAACGGGGGCATGCGTTCACGCCAATTCCAACCAGTGCTAGAGTCGCCGGCATCCACCAGTCACATTTTATGGGGTAACCAGCCAAGGCTAGTTCAGTTGGGCCTTTTCGTACTCGTCGAATTAGTGTAGTATGGGGAAAGCTAGATTAATGGAGAGCTGATTTGGTCGGCAAGCCGGTCGGCGAATCAACGATGTTGGCCAAGACAAAATTACAGGCTCGGCTACCCACCGTGACCCGTTCGAACCGTTGTCCATTGATCACGTTGGAGTTGCTGCAGGGGTTCAGGTTCGTTTCCCAATCGCGCTACCGCGCTTCTGAATTAGAGCATATTGGCCATCTATGTCATCATGCACAGCTTAAAAGAAGAGACTCCCCCGCCCCTCGTTGCTTCTTACACCGACAGCCCTTCGATCGCGGGGACAGCACGTCCCTTGCCGGGCTCTAGAACGTCAAGACCGGTGAAGCCCACAGTTGAGGCTTAGTTCCACAGACCCGGCGGTGGAAGGGGAGCGTCACCAGGCAAAAAGGGGAAGCTTGCTGGCGCGTCCTCCTTCTGGGGCTTAGATGCTGTGGATCGCTTCTCCGTGTCCAGCTTGGCGCCTTCCGGAACCTTGCACTGCTGATTGCAGATTGCCAGACAATCCTGGCAAGCAACAGTGTCGTTCCGAAAGCCGGTAATGCTGTACGTGGCATCCTCGCAGTCTTGCGTGCTGTTACCGTTACTTGCATCCATACCCCACCGGACCAGAAGCCGATGCGGGTCGTTGTTGTCGAAGTGTTTGATGCACATGGGCCCGTTGCGGTAACAGCCATAGATCTGTTTGACGTGACCTGCGTGGGGCTTGCTCTTGCTGTTGAACTGTGCCTCGCGCATCTTGCAGTTCCAGTCTTTGCAGCCACAAAGAATCACATGAAGATCGAAGTTGCACATGTTGACTAGGAAATAGTCGAGAGGGTTATTTGAAGGCACAAAATAGCGTCAGAATTCCTGCCGAGGGAAGAGGCTATATTTGGCGTACGGCAGACGTCGGTTTGGGGGTTGACCAAGAGGTTTCCAAGGTTATGGTGGGAGTCGAAGCATATTTAAGAACTCTTCAGCACTTTAATCGACAGTGTTTTTCGCGACAGGACCATGGATGACTTTGTGGTTGTGTGTTTTGCATTGTCGCACAGATGACTTGTCAATATCTGGAACATCAAATGTGTGGTGAACAACAAAACTTGTGGAACATGGGCATGTTCTCATAGCGGCAGTGAATCACATCCTCGAAAAAGCAACCATGTGATGGCTCCTTCCCTTCACAAGCGGGCAATCCAACATCCAATCGATCCTCATGCAAGCGATCCGGCAGAGAAATCCAAGAGGCCTTGGATCGCCCAACCAAATTTGATTCTGAACGAGGCATCACACAAGTGCAATACAACCAGTTGTCTTTCTTCCCTCTAGAATAACCCTAGGGAGCAAGAAGGCGCGCTTGATCAAGCAATCTTATTGAAGCAAGTTTACATTTACAAACCAAACACGGATACTGGAAGACTAACTCGTTTTCATGGGAGCTTGATACACTTGACGCACGCCGATTGTCAGAACCATGAATTGAATGTAACTGGCCAAAAAAGCTGCCAACCATGGCCAGTGCTCGATGCAACTGCTTTGGACATGTTGCCCAACAGATCCGGTCCCGATCCCAGGGTGTCGCCGGTCCAGAATGACTACACTTATGGGGAAGCTGACTACGGAGCGTCTTGACTACCTACAAGAGTCCTTGGCAATTCAACAATGGGCTTCAAGGCATACTCTTTACTCATGGTTTTTTACTCTGCATGTCCGCGCTTCTCGAACAGCCCAATGTTCATACATCAACTACCCAGCACACGAAAGTTTTCCCCTGGGCTACTTTATCTTCCGAACCTCCGCCACTCCTGCATCTATTCTACTCCCACAGTGGGCCTATGATGGCTCTTGGCCATAGCGCAACATAAACACCGCAGTCAAATCCGTGAAAGCATACCACAGCATTTCGGCACGATGTGTGCGTTATTTCCCGTCCATTAACCTGCAAGGGTAAAATGAGAGGAGGAGAGGGCTCTGTCGGAACGGCAAAGCGCGCCACAAACAATGCAATCCCGAAAGTGTTGGCTGATTGCGATGTTTACGCGCAGTGGGCAAGCAAATAATTGTAACTTTTCATTGTTTTGAAGATCCAATGGTCACGACTTCCGTGGTACCTGCTTGTCATGCCACCGGAAAGGACGGCTCTGCCAGTATTGTCTCCCTCTTCGGTTGGTCCACACCGTTCTGTTGGTCGAAGGCTGATGGTCAGCCGCAACCAAAGTTCATTGAGAGTAATAGTCTCTCCCTCGCAATCAGGTAAAAGTGTTCACTGTAGATGAGTTTGTGTTTGCATCGACTTGGTATTTCCACCGCTTTAACAAAGGCACTACCAACTATCTCTTGGAGGCGGGAGCGACACTGCTCAAGCAATTCTGGTCGCTGTTATGTGGATACAACGGTAGTCTGTTCCCAAAGCTCTACCGTTGTACTTCCTCCGAGACTTCGGAATGGTTGATGAGTGATTTTACCCAGGTCATGCAATTCAAATTGGGGGGGGCGGTTCTTCCTTTCCGCCGTGTATTCTTGGCTTTTGCCCATTCTATGAATTGTCAAGAAAAATGGATTCCACGGCAGGTGCTTGGCCGTAACATGTGTCCTATATCAGTATCTGACGTTGCAGAAAGACTTATGCAACCCAAGGTTGTGTCTCAGGTAATGCACATGCCTCTAACATATGTGAAAGAAGTGGATCTATCGGATGGGGCTTTCCCCCGAGCACACGGGTCCTGTCGGCCGTATGGGTCGAGGGATCTCTAGCTCCAATAAGGTTGCAATCAAGATTAAGAAAAGTCCGATTATCCGAGATAGTCGAACCCCAATACAGCCGGCTACGAAGAACAGGATTCAGCCTCAAATAAGACTTTATGCTGATCTGTGGCACGGCGGATGCAGCGCCTTGAAAGAAGCTAGTCATGAGACACATTGATTACCCAATACAGGCGAGCAAAGTCGCCCAAAAATGCCACCTACTGTAAGTACAATAAGCTTAGAATCTTAATGCATAGCTTGGTTTCCACTATATACATCCCTTGTGCCTGATCCACCACAAGATGGTAATACATAGATAATCGAAATATTCCGAAGGGTTGGAGTTAAACAACAAAGAGGCAAGGTGCAATACGAACTCATGAAATTGTGTTCGAGGCTATCAGTAAGGATGCAAACCCAAGCTGGTGCCAAGCAGTGATAACCACTTAAGACTACACACATTTTCAGGCCATAAGCATTAGTGCAATCCTGTTGCAGAGAGCAGGAGCCCATGTTTGCTTTAACTCCATACAACCAATCACCGCCTCCGCTGTTTCGCAGCTGGAGTATAGGACACCAGAGCTAGCGCCGTTCCGCGCCGCATGTGCCGCAATGGCAAGGAGCGACGGAATGTTGCTCGTCAAAGAAACCAATATGCTATCAGTGAGCGTTATTTGCCTGTATGTTCTTATAAGGCTGACGAGAGTTGCCCAGATTTATTGCGTCTTGGTCTTCCTTAGAGTCTCAAGCAACTTCAATATCCTTCATTGCTTGGGTCCGCCAGAAGCATGAAGCTCAACTATTTTGCTGTCCTCGCAGTGGCGAGCTTCGGACTCGCTGCTCCACTCGAGTCTGGAGAAGCCCGTGCAGTCTTAGAAGGCCGTCAAACTGCTAGTGGTTGTTACCATCAGTGAGTCCTCTCCGCTGCAATATGCAGTAATGTAAACTGTGCGGACATCCTAACATTTCCCTTAGTGCTTCGCCCACGTGTTGTCTTCCTCAGGTCTGCATGTGCGCAAATGGTAAGATCTTGAAAATTTGCCTGGTCGGATCTGTTGGCTAACAAACATAGGTTGGATTTATCAGTTGAACAGGGCTCAGCAGCAGGCAGGCGGTCATGGTTGCGACCCGCCTTGGGGTTTCATTGCTACAAGCAGGTCTGGACATCCGGGCTACTGCTGCTGAGCAGTGGTTCAAGACAGTTTAGACTGGGTTGCTCAAGATGAAGCAGCCTCACCAGCATATCGCCAAATGCCAAGATGGTTACATCAGGGAGGTATTTAGCCAAGTGGAATGATTGTTTTCTACTTCATTTCCTAAACTCCAAGTTGAAATACTAAAGAAAACCTTTTACTGGCTCATCGAGTCGCTGATTTCCAATTCGCAACTGAAGAAAATAGATGGGATCGTGGAAGCATATAGTCTCGGGCAATCATACCAGATGTCTTTCAAATTCAACGCCCAGTGTTTCCAAGTCGCACCAGGGAGCAATAAAGCACAGAACAGGTTGAATTTGACATTAGCTGGTACTTAGATGCAAGGAAAATAGTAGCAAAGTAATTTTTCTGACAAAGCTAGTCACAAACGTGGGAGGACGGACTATGTGGCTGGAGAAAGTGAACATTGTGGCACTATTATTAATCGCTTGTGGATCATGGAAAGACAACGAACACTTGTTGTGACAAGCCCCAAGGGCATTTTCATTTTCCTTCTAAGAATCTGTCTCTAGCTGGGTGTCGTCATAAATGAACTCGGCCAGCCATGCTCCAAGTCGATGAGATGTTACTGGCCGAGTGGTGACCGAAATGATCAAGCATGGAATCCCCGGTCACCAAGCGTACAGTCTCGCTAGGCTTCGTTGTCATAAGAGACGCATGCTTGTAAGGAACGTGAAGCCCAGCCAAGTCAGATACAGTATTTAGTGCAGAAGTAGAAGAGCTGCCAGGCTCTTTGACTGAGGGAGAACATATCGTTGCGCAACTCTGAAAGACCCTGAGAGTTCTGCTATTGGGCGGGTCTACACCGGAGTGCTTTCTCAGCTCCAGGAAGAGTCGACCATACTGGTGTGAATTATATAACTTCAGAGATTATGGTTCATTTTTCCGATGTTATCCAATCTTCATTAGCGACTACCAAATAAAACGCATTTTCGGAAAAGCACCTTCGGGCATTGGTGGAATTTGTCCGGCTGGAGCATCTCGGATTACCCGACGGGAAATAAGCCGGCGAGAAGCCCGAACGCCAGCCATTGAGCCACTCAAAAGCAGCAGCTCGACCTGACCCCCACACTTGCGGAGCAGATTCAGCGACAGCAGGGAAGTGGCTTTGCAAGATGACCAAACAATGATAGCCACGCGGTTATTGGAGAGCCCCAGTTCGTTGTCCGGGGTATTATACCCGAGCTTTGATGAGCGCAGCACCAACCGACGGAAGTTTGTGCGACACGACGACTTGATGGCCTTATGACCCCTCAAGCTTCTTCCCCAGATTTCTCTGCTTCGTAAGTCTTATTAGGTCCTCCAGATTTCATATCACGGCCAGAATCTTCAATTCTCAGCAAAATTTCCAGTTGACAATGGGTTCACAAATGCCGACCAAACCTCCCTTTGACGCACTCCCGCTACGCAAGGATGGACCTCCCGGAAATGCATGGGGATTATTTGGCGATGATGACGAATGTGGCACGGTGAACCTTCTTACCCCGGAAGTCGTGGCCGAGGCTGCCAAGGAGATTGTTGACGGCACGCGTGTGTCGACGGACTGGCCTTTGAACCGCCTCTCCCGGCCGTGCTTCGGGCGACAACCCATTGAACACACCATCAAGCCGAAATTGCCACGAATCATCAACGACGACTGCATCACAATCAACACGCAAAGCAGCTCGCAATGGGATGGCCTGCGCCACTATGGTTATCAGAAGCACAAGGTCTACTTCAACGGGAAGACGCTGGATGACTTTTTGAGCTCGACCGTCAACGGTATTCATGGTAAGGGGCAAAACTTGGATGTGGAAGATAGAGCAGCCTGACTGACATGCGAAAGCCTGGGTGGAAAGGGGAGGAATCGTTGGACGCGGCGTCTTACTAGACTATGTCGCATGGGCTGAATCCAAGGGCATAAAGGTGACGCCCTTTGAGCCCGTGTCGATCACCGTCTCAACCCTGAAGGAAATCGCCGCCAGCCAGGGTACCACTTTCAAGAAGGGTGACATTCTCTTCGTCCGCAGTGGTTATGTCCGCGGGTACAACCAACTCTCGGCAGAAGAGTGCGAGGGTTTGGCAGCTATGGCTGCGCCGCCGTCCATCGGAATCGAGTCTTCGGAAGAGACGCTCCGCTGGATCTGGGATGAGTCGTTCTCGGCCGTTGTTGGAGACCACACCAGTGTGGAAACTTGGCCCTGCCAGAACCACGACTTTTCGCTGCACGAGTGGCTTCTTTCAGGCTGGGGAATGCCCATGGGCGAGCTGTTTGACCTTGAGAAGCTGAGCGCAGAGTGCCAGAAGCGCAAGCGGTGGAGTTTCTTCTTTAGCAGTGTTCCTCTATATGTAAGTTGTGAGCATTTGACTGTTAGGCCCGCGCTGACTTTTTTCAGATTCCCGGTGGTGTAGCGAGTCCTCCCAATGGTGTTGCAATCTTTTGAGTTGAAAGCGTGTAGTGCTTGGCTTTCCCAATGGTGCAATGCGCTGAAGTACATATTCAAATAGCAAAATATAGACAAAGAATTTTCCAATGCCGTTTTCGTATCCTAGATTTCACAATCACACTGATGTCGAAAGTAAAGAATTCTTGCGACAGGGAACGAGGATGCTGTTCAACAGGTGTGACTCGCCCGCTGCAATGCGTACCCCAACAGCCCGTGAAAACGACACGGTTAGAGGAAATGTAGCACTAAAACGTGATTAAGGATATTAGTGAAATATGCTTTACCTCAACTTTTGAAAGTAAGTCGAAATGAGCATATTGAACACCTTTCAATAAAAATATAAGAGAAATAAAAGAGTTTTGGAAAGTACCTGGTTTGATATTGAGCGAAACTTTTGTTGACTCACTGTAAGATCATGGCCTACCGGGCCAAGGCGCCCGTTGTGTTTTCGTAAGTGTACGACGCAAAGTACGGCTCGTGGCTTGAAGTGTGTGGGGGATGCGCGGCATTCTGAGTATTTCTTTTGGCTTCGTCAGTCAGGTGAATCTACCGCAAAGATTGCCCGAATGTGCATCTTGGGCAATATTCTCAATCATGCTCAGCCCGCAACTGAGCACATTTTCGTGGCTGTTGTCCTATCTTGTGGCACAAGCTTACGTGTCTTGCAGATGCAGATAATATGGGTGATGGAAGCCGGAGGAACACCCAGAGTTTTATTTAGAGTATGCAATGAGTCGGGTCACTTCGTCCAGGGTATCTCGTGGATTTACGCCAAGTCACTACCCATCCTGGACCTTGCAAGAGAGTGCGAGACGATGACGTCCGCAAGGTGTGGCTCCCGCTCACCTCGCAAAGGCTTCTTTGAGCTTCCCTCGTGGCTGATTACTGGCAGAGAAATGCGAAGTGTAAGGAAGGCTTCGGCTGTCGCTGCGATACCTCCACCTCAATCGATCGCACGGGATAACATCTAGCATCACTCATCATCCATCCACTCGGACAAAAGAAACCCCCCCAAGGATGCCTAGCGTCACAGCACTCAATCCTTGGTGATGAGGATCACTGGCCGCTGATTCGCTACAGTCTCGCACTCGCTTAAGGTCTACCCTTGCGCCCGCATGGCTATTTAGCGCTAGAATCCCACGTCGCAGGCTAGGCCGCGTCCAGCGCGCCGAGCAAGGCTTGGCTCCTAAGCGAGTGCGAGGTGCGAATGAGAGGGCGGCAGTGAGGACGCATCATAGGGCTGCAGCCGTCATGATCCAACTTGTCGATAACAGAATGCGAGGCCAGGAAGCTTCCATCGCGAGAAACGCACAAGCATAAGTATGCTGCTTGTCGCCATGGTCAGGCAATTTAGATCGTGAAGCAACCTCGCTGGACAGACATTCTGCAAAGCACAGTCCCAACTTGCAAGCAGACATCTCGCCGACAAATTACTTCGCTTACGCAAAGTGGTCAAATCGACCCTAGCAGAACACATCGCGCATCTCGACAGCCTTGACCAATCACCTGCGGCACCGTCACAGCACAAGGCTCGCGGTTCTTCACCTCAAGCACTTCGCATAATTCTTCCTCTTTCTCGTCCCCAAGACCAAAGTTGAAAGGCAGCTTCAACATGTCTTCAACAACGGGCTCCCAGTCCCCGCCCAACGGTCTCATCCCATATGGCCCGGACGCCAACTGCACTCTGGAGTTGTGTCCGATTGAATGGACTGTCTACAGGTACCGACCGTCATTGGCCGCAAACGGCACCTTCATCGCCCTCTTCGCGCTGGCAATCGGTGTTCATGTCTTTCTCGGCATCCGCTGGCGTAGCTGGGGTTTCATGACCTTCATGATCTTGGGTTGCACGGAGGGAATTATCGGCTATGTTGGTCGCATCCTCATGTACCACAATCCGTTCTCCTTTGCCGCGTTCATGATGCAGATTGTCTGCATTACCTCGGCGCCGGTCTTTTTTACCGCTGCCATCTATGTAACGCTATCCAAAATGTACGTTATGCACAAAGCCGGGCCTTGGTTTATTCAGCAGCTGCAGCTTGGGCCTTTTGAAACGATGTTTGTACTGACATAGCTTTCAGCGTCATGCATTTCGCTCCCGAGCTCTGCCGCTTCAACCCCAAGCTCTTCTATTGGGTATTCATCCCTGCGGATCTTGTTTGCCTTGTGTTACAAGCTGCTGGCGGCGCAATGTCTTCGAGCAGTTCTGGCTCGAGCCAGACAGGCATCGACATCGCAATGGCGGGCCTGATTCTGCAAGTCATCATACTGTTCGTCTTCTGTGTTCTTCTTGGCGACTATCTGGTGCGATACTTTCGCCAAAAATCCGCAACTGCGTTATCAGGGAAGATGCGCATATTCTTTGGATTTCTTAGTTTGTCGGTACTGTTAATCCTTGGCCGATGTTTGTTTCGATGCTACGAACTCAGCGAGGGCTACCAGGACTCGGACCTCATCACCGATGAGCCACTTTTCATCGGGCTGGAGGGAGTGTAAGTGATTTGATTCCAACATGATTACCTCTCGGCTTCTAACGCTTTCTCTAGGCTTGTCGTTCTTGCCGTCTTTTCTCTATGCATTGGACATCCTGGCCTCGTCTTCAACTCTCAGTCCAGTACCAGGACACCTATGTCGAGTACTGACGAGGAAGTCAGCAACGACAAGAATAATGGCTCAGGGTCTCTTTAATGTGCTTAGAGCAAGAATTTCGGAAGAAAGTTAGAGCATGCATTGCAACTTGTTTAATGATAGAATTGGCCATCAATAGCATAGACTGGAAGGGACTGCCAAACTACTGCTGCGCATGAATTGGATTTAGCGCTTGATATTTGGATATGAATAATAAGTCTTTCTTACCAACACCTATTTTGTCTCATTCAAGTGAGCATGACTTGGCACAGGGCAGTGTTGCGGCCCTGTTGGTCGGCCTCCCGCGTCTCCGTGTGGGGTTCAGGCAGAAGCACACGACAAGGCGCCAGATTGGGAGCCACGGTGCATGTTGCACAGTGCCAGCATCCCGCCTGTTATTTTGTGGTTTTGACGTGTGATAATCTGTACTGTTTCCCAGAAATCTGCATCTACAACGTGAAATGCATCAGAAACCAGAGCCTCTCCTCGCCTTGCCCGAGGGCAGCGCGAACCCCAAGCCCACGCAAACTGTGCGCCTGGATCCCGAAGGCGACGTTACGCTCGTTATTGAAGGCAATGATGACACGCAGCACAGATTCCTCGCCAGTTCGGTTGTCCTCCGTCTGGCCTCACCCGTCTTCGCCAAAATGTTTGGACCCAATTTCAAAGAGGGGGCAGACATTCGCAGCGGTCAGGTTCCGTCGATCAGCCTTGGGGATGATGACCCTAAAGCGATGGACACAATCCTCCGGATCATACATCACCAGTGTTCCGGGATTGCGTTTTCATTGCCGCCCGCGGTTCTGGCGAGCTTGGCAGTTCACAGTGATAAGTATGACTGCAACAGGGCGCTTAAACCATGGATCGCACACTGGTGCAACGATTTCCGGGACAGTTCGTCCGTTGAAGACATTGGCTTCACGATATTAGCAGGATATTTGTTCCGGTCCCCTACGTTCCCCAAAATAATGGCCAACGCTACAAAAAAGCTGCCAGGCAGTTTCCTCACCACGTGGGAAGATCAGGAATTCCTTGGACTGCTGCCAGACTCGGTCTCAGGTTTGGCCAATCCCTCCACAGGAGCAAGATGAGAAGACTGACTGTCAATAGTGGAACTGTCCGAGAGAATGTCAGCTGTGCGTGCGATACTTCATGAGGACATGCAAGCCACAGAGGGAAGGCTACGCGAAGAAAAGGCCGGCTACTTGATGGAGACTGTCTTCTGCATACACTGTGGCAGAAACCACCCCGGTACAGCAAAGAAGTGCCACCCATGCAATAACCCAGACCTGTACAGCCGGTTTTGCACCAGTGACTTGAGGGTTTCGGAGTATTTCTCCATCTTGCGACGTTGCGAACTCTGGCCGTCCATGGCGCCCCTACGCGAGCGATCTTTGTCCGAGATTGGTTTTCAATTCGAGTGTGCCACGAAAGACCATAAGCATAAGTGTGGCGCGCGCGAAGGTTGTCCTCTCCTATATGAGCTAGAGTATTTGTATGTCAAGGTTGAAAGAGCCTTGAAGAACATCCAAGGGCTCACGCTTGAGGAGATTAAGGGAAAATAACGGTGCACTTTTAGCAAGCTCGGCAGTACTTTCAACTTGGCTCAGAAAGTGTTTTGGAGATATTGCGAGGAGCTATTAGATTCACCTACTCCTTGACAAATTTTACGTTACCCTACTGTGATCCGCTATTGGTCTACTGGCTTCCAGAGCTGACCAAAACTCCACGACTTGTTTTGTTTGTAGCCTTATCCAAAACGCCAGATCTCTATCTAGAAATCGCCTCGACGAGTCCAACGCAGCCCCTTGTTCTCTGTAAAGGTTGATTAGATCTGTGTCATAATATCAAAGTAAAAAATTGCAGAAGCTGCAGGGCCTGGCAAAAATAGCAGGCATAATTCAAATCGGCGGAAATCATCCACGCTAACCAGATGGGACCAAAGCACCACGATGCTCGCTGGATTTACTGCAGAACATGACAAGTCTATATGACGGGAAGTTGCAAGAGTCCGACAAGACCGATCAATTGATGTTTTGCCGAAACTACATGCCGTTACAGGGGTATCTCCTCATTGATTATTGACTGCAGCCGCATATGGGCACAAACATGTCTGGGCGTCCCCCACAGTAGGCCAAACGGACGAGAACAAGTTTTCCACTAGATTTCTATGGTGTTAGACAACAAGCTACGCTGCTAGTCCTTTGGAATCCAGATCATCGGAGCCTCTTTTAAGCTTGGATCTACGCCTAGCAGCGGGAGCCGCCCCCATGAACCACCGCTTTCCCCGCAAAGCATGCCGAGGCAATGGCACCCTATGACATCTTGCATGGCAAGCCACGGCCAACTCGGGAACTCTGGGAAGCAAAAGAGGAAGCCCAAGGTGCCCAAAAGCCAGATCGATTTTCCTACAAATTAATTCGACACCTATTTCTTCCTGACCTGACTCGTAACAAGCTGCACATTTGTTCAGATTCGAGGCTGGAGCTAGTCGTGTCTGCAGGTACCAACTGTGTTCTCGTCAACTCACAGAAAGCAACTTTCCGCCATGGCCGACGTTCCGACCGAGCAGTGGGCGCAGGTAGTCGAGAAGCTGGGTGGTCGTAAGTGAACACGAAATGTCACAACTTGCCTATCTCACCCAAAGACTTAGCTGCGGTCTACAAGAAGATCCCCGTTCAACACCCTGGTCCAGATGAGGTCCTGGTCAACGTCAAATACTCTGGAGTATGCCACACTGACCTGCATGCCATGCTGGGGGAGTTTCCAATCCCGATGTGTACGCCACTTGTTGGCGGCCACGAAGGTGTCGGCGTTGTGGTTGCCAAGGGAGATCTGGTCAGTAACATAGAGATTGGCGACCATGCCGGTATCAAGTTCATGAACGGCACCTGCATGTCGTGCTCCTACTGCCGACAGGCCACGGAGCAGTTGTGCAGTCTCCCGCGCTATACCGGCTACATGATCGACGGTACCTTCCAGCAGTACGCCCTAGTGAAAGCCATGGATGCAGTTAGCATCCCCAAAGAATGCGACATGGCTGCCATCGCGCCCGTCATGTGTGCCGGCATTACAGCATATACGGGGCTCAAAGAGACTGGCATCCGCGCGGGGGATTATATTGCCATTGTTGGCGCGGGAGGCGGCTTGGGCAGTTTCGCCGTGCAGTACGCCAAAGCGCTTGGCTTCCGAGTCATCGCAATCGACGGAGGCGAGGAGAAGGGCACTGTTTGCAAGGACTTGGGCGCGGAAGTGTACATTGACTTCACTACAACCGACGACATGGTCGAAACTGTGCAGAAGGCGACGAACGACGGTCTAGGTCCACACGCAGCGTTGCTGCTCGCTGTCAGCGAAGGCCCTTTCCAGCAAGCCAGCACCTACGTACGCAAGAAGGGCGCGGTAGTCTGTGTCGGTCTGCCAACAAACGGCTTTCTGAAGGCGTCCATTCATAACGTTGTTTCGAGAATGATTACGATCAAAGGCAGCTTTGTCGGCAACAGGCAAGACGCTGTTGAGGCGGTGGACTTTTTCCGAAGAGGGCTGGTCAAGGCGCCCTACAAAGTCGTGGGCCTGAGCCAGCTCTCGGAAGTGTACAGCTTGATGGAACAGGGCAAGATAGCGGGAAGATATGTGGTCGATACGGAAAAATAGCAGATTTCCTTGATGGATTGCCCAGGGGGACATTGCAACGCAGCGTAAATTCATTAGCAAATGATACTCTCATCTACGAAATGGCTGAGAACCTGACTTTGGAAAGAAAGTGGCAAATGTTTCCTTTTGTCGGAGAACTTGAAAACAATTTGTATTATCCCTTCATAACTTGTACATGGGAATTGCGGCTTTGTTTCTGGAAAATAAGTGCAAGAGGAATTAGGAGAAAGAGGCCCTGTATCAAATCTCGTTGTAGTGAACGAGCAGGGAGACGGAAAGTAAACACACAAGGCCATGTTCTTTTCAGCATATGTTTAAGTCATCTAAACGAACATACCTGTGAAGAAACGGAAAGAGGTAGCAGCAAGCCGTGCGATGGGTGAGGTAGACATTGGTGGTTGCCCAAGAGACTGAATGATATACTGTAGCCCCTCTAGTGAGGTAGCAGCAAATCATCGGCTTGTGGCCGGCCAAACAGCCTCAATTCGCATTTTGAGTGAGTTGTCGATTTAAACATGTTGACTGTTAGCCCCTGCGATTATGTTATTGACTAGGGACATGAGCATAGTTTGGGAGATTAACGAGAGGTCGTGTCCCTAGCCATTTGACTGACTAGGCTTAATATTGGCGGTTGAGCCGTTGAAAACATTCAAGCCGTCTCTCCGTTCATGATCATCTCTACATTGTTAATAGTGGCGACAGGAATGGCGCAGCCCAAATGTTGTGCGGGTGTGAGAGGGCGCTGGTACGTTCAGACGTTACCCAAAGCTAACGAATCTTGATGACGGGTTTCTTCGTATGATCCAGGACTAATTAGCCTCGTTTTCTCGGGAAGCATACGCCTGCAGCACCAGACATGTACAATGCAGTGCACCAATCAGTAGCATGCAATATTAATGTCAACGTCTTGATAGGACAGTGCTGACGGCATAATGATGAATGACCAGAAATGGGTTGAATGAGAAAACGCCAAACTCGGCCAGAGAAGGACGGGTCACTGTGTTACATTCGGCTCTCGGGCGTTGTCCTTCTAAATGAGGGTCGATCATGCACCGGCATTGACCTGGGCTGGCTTCGAACGAACGTGTCTGAAGATTACGAAACTAGCATGATCGACATGCATCTCCGCGCCGGGCCTAAGGTGACCTGCTGACGGAGCAGCCGCGGCCAGGGGCCTCACCGCGTCAAGAGTCCAAAGCAATCACCAACTTAGAGACCCCTGGAGCCAGATGTGCCGTCCGACCACCAAACCCCACACGAAACGGCCAACCAACAAACCCCAGAAAACCGAGCGGCTCCAAGTACCGAATGGGCTTACGGGCTCCGGCTTTCTCGGACCTCGGACGCATCTCGAAAAAAACTAATCGATCCCGGGCCGTGTCCGGGCAACGTACGAGCAACGGAACGGGCGACATACCCGGCCGAGTTAGCGCAGGGCGTTGGCGCCCGCACGGGGGAGAGGAGGGGGGGGGGAGAGAGACGGCGCCAATGCAAGCTGGTCGTTGCATGGAAGGCTCACCATAACATACATTTGCTTTTTTTTGGTTTGTTTGTTTTGTTGAGCTATTGGGTGACAAATCAAGCAATTGAGAAGCTTTTGGTGCTGGGAGCTGGGAGCTCCTTCAGTGCCGAGGCTGTCGATGTGCATCTGCCAATAGCGGCACCAAGCTTGTCGCAGGTCGGTGCATCAATCGGTCCGTCGGTGGTTCCAGTTCGTCGTCTGATCCGCCGACAAAACTGCAAAAGGCATGGAGACGGAATCCTTGATGCCTACGGGCCGCAGAGGGTCGCTTCCAAAGAAAAAGGTTACCATTTGCGGCCCATGGCGCAAGCGAGGGTGAAGCACCCCCCCCGGTGAGACGAGGGACTGCGAACCCCAGGCCGTACATAAGCGATGCGCCCATTCACCGTAGTTTGCTGTGCGATCAGTAATTAATTCGTTCCCCGTTCGCTACTCGCAATTCTCTCTCTCCCCTCCCCCCAATACAGAGCCTCGGCATCTTTGCTCGGAGTGGATGCAGCCCCGTTTCATCTGGCCGGCGATGCTAACCAGTCCTGGCATCGCTCCCGGGGCCACCACCACCGGGCTCGCCGTCTGGCGTGGGCCCTACAGCGTTCAATCGGGTTTCGCTACAGTACGGCAGGGAATCGAATCTTGGAAGAAGCGGGGGAGGGGTTGCCAGTGATAAGCAATGGCCGCGGGATTCGCAGTTATCTGGACAAGAGTGAGCTGGTAGTGAGAGTTTCGTCGGGCTGTTCGCTTCAACCCAAGCAAGCAATGACGCTGTGGCGGGTTCATTTTGCGAGAGACAACGAGCGTCTCCCTTACGTTACTAGCACAGCACCCAAGGTCCCGAGTTTGTCATCAAGCAGCTGTCACAGCAAGAGGGCGGCCAATCCATGAGGCTAACAAGATGCAGATTATTTCCCCCATTCGGGTCTCGCGGCGGCCGGGGCCTCTCTCTCGAGTGGCTCAACTCGCTCCTTTTGCCATTTGCAGCAACCATGAGCCGTGAACCAAAAAAAAAAAAACTGGCGCAACCATGATTCAGAACCACCACTCCACCCCGTGCTTTTCGGAGCTAAAAGCATGCTTTTCAATGCCTGCCTGCCTGCCAAGGCCTAAAAAATTGAAACCCGGGCGGACCCTACAGGTAGGTGGCTCGTGTGTCCCCTACCCAAGGTAGCTAGCTACGGTAGGCGAGCGCGAGGGCGGCCGCCTCAACTCACGGCGGGGGGGGCGAGGGGCGCGGGGCGAAAGGGCCTCTTCCCCTTCGTTGCCGTCATGACTGATGCCCTTTTCGCTTCGGCTAGCGAGCTTTTTCTGACATGCAGTCTAGCCCACGTTTGACGTGTCGGAGATCCAGGATAGGGGCGTCTTGGACGAAATGCGGGATCCGCAGTATATAAGGGCCCTCGGCGGAGGAGAGGAGCTGGGAGCTGGAGCTACCCCCACTGGGACCGACATCATCGAGATTATAATATAACTAAACACACGCTCAAAGCCCTCCCTTCGACTGTCGCGCATTCACTCTCCCTTCACGCACCAAGACAAATACATCCACCGTTTCTTCACAGTACCATCCGGTTATCATGGCGCTCCAGGCTACCTCCCTCCACCTCGCCGAACGGCCGACCGACGACATCATCCCCGGCAAGACCTTCGAGACCCGCACAGCTCCCGTCCCCTCGCCCAGCGACCTCAAGGATGGCGAGATCCTCGTCGAGGTTCTCTACCTGTCGCTTGACCCCGCCATGCGCGGCTGGTTGAACGGTTCGTGATCCCTCCCCCCCGTTATGACCCATCCCGGCAGCCTTCGACTCTTTACTGACCATCGGCTCCTTGTACAGACAGCCGTTCCTACATCCCTCCCGTCCAGATCGGCGCCATCATGCGCGGTGCTGGCGTCTGCCGCGTCCTCGCCTCCCGCAGCAAGCAGGCCGCCGAGAACGACCTGGTCGTCGGCTACTGCGGCTGGACCAACTACGCCGTCCTCCGCGAGGGCGCCTTCGAGCCCTCCGCCAACTACCCCAGCGTCCGCCGCCCCCAGGACATGCTGTCCGGTCTGGGCATGACCGGCATGACCGCCTGGGTCGGCATCACCGTCGTCAGCGGCGGCATCAAGCCCGGTGAGACCGTCGTCGTGTCCGGTGCCGCCGGCGCCACCGGCTCCATCGCCGCCCAGATCGCCAAGCACGTCTACGGCGCCCGCGTCATTGCCATCGCCGGCAGCGACGACAAGTGCAAGTGGCTGGTCGACGACCTCGGCCTCGATGTTGCCCTCAACTACAAGGCCTCCGACTTCAAGGACAAGTTCTACGCCGCCACCAAGGACCACATTGATGTCTACTTTGACAATGGTGAGTGATGAAAACGCCCCTTACCCGAACTCTGCAGAACCCGATGCTAACGAGCCACAGTCGGCGGAGATATTCTCGACATGTGCCTTGCCCAGGCCAAGGAGCACGCCCGCTTCATCTGCTGCGGCATGATCAGCCAGTACAACACCTCCAAGCCCGTCGGCCCCCGCAACATCTCTCGCCTCATCACCATGCGCATCCGCATGGAGGGCTTCATCGTCATGGACCACCCCGACAAGTTCCCCAAGGCCCGCAAGGAGATCTCCCAGTGGATCGCCGAGGGCAAGATCAAGACCACCGAGACCATCCTCAAGGGCGGCATCCAGGCCGCCGAGAAGGGCCTGGTGGACCTGTACAAGGGCATCAACACCGGCAAGCTGCTGGTCGAGGTCAAGAGCCCCGAGGAGAACCCTCCTAAGCTGTAAGCGGGAGGAATCCAAGAAAGAAGGGAAAAAAAAAAAAGTAAAACGCAAAAACATACTGTTATGACCGTCACGGACCAAGATAGAGTTAATGACCCATGCAATTATGCCCATATCATGCTGCGCATCCTACCGTGTGATTTTTGCCGCTCAGGTTTAAGGATTTGGGCGTGGACGAGTACCTCGAGAGCTAAGCTCGATGTCCCCAGCATTATTCGTACCCGTAGCGCCGGTCGCATGTGTCGCTACGTTGAGTCTTCCATTGGCCGATCCGTTTTGCAGACCATGATGGTCATGATTCGCATGGTTTGGTCCCTTTGAGATGATGTTCCCAAGTTGCCTTCCGGCGTCAAACTGTAGAGCCATCTGCCGCCGTCGGTCCTTCTTGATGGCCTCCTTCATCTTGCCGACTTCTTTCTCGGCCCACCCCACGAGATGCTCCTCGCGGAGTTTGTCCGCCACGTCGAGCCAGAGGCGGTAAAGCCCGGTCTTGACGAGCAGCCAATTCACGGTGTAGTGAAGGACGGACCAGGTAAAGGCGCGGATGAAGTTGCTGAATGCTATCACGACGACGACTGCGATGACGCCAACGGATATCGAGACTGGAAACTGTTAGCGAAACTGTGTCGAACCCCGTGCTGCGGACATACACATGAGCTTGAGTTGCTGGCCCAGCGACATCTTGTCATCCCCCAACGTGTTGTTGTTCATCCCGAAGATGGCAGCCATGAAGGCGAGGGGGAGCTGATCCCGGGTTAGCGCGTTTAACCCTAGAATTAGAGTGGAAGAAGACGACATACAAAGATGATCGTGATGATCGTGAAGATCATGATTGCGCGGCCCTGCTTGACCGCCTCTTCTCCGTGCCGAATGGATTGCCATGCCACAACGACCGAGGCCTGCTGCTGCTTCAACGCCAGCAAATTGTCGAGCTGGCTCCTGTCAGACACTATCGAATCATCCGAGAAAGGCACTTACGCTCTTGCAGACCGCATCAGCGCTGCTGTGCAAGCCTAGCAGTTCTTCCAAGTGATCCTCAACCTCGAGTATAATCTCCTCCGCATTTGTTCGAAACCACTTCCACTTCTCGTACTGCTCCTGGTCCTCGCCGTCCCTCAGGCTTTGCAGCGAAGCCAGCGATCTCGCATCCATGTGCTCGGGCTTGCCGTCCCAGTGGCCGGACTTGAAAGTGCCGTTACGGTCAAGCAGGTTCTCCCCGTGTTTCTTGAACCGCTTGAGAAGCTCCCGCTGACGCCTAGTGGTGTGAATCAAAATGTCGAGTTCCTCGATAATGTCTTTCGTTTCTCGTTGAAGTTTGCCTTCCGGCGTAATGTTTAGCAAGGCAATGTGGAGGGCTGAGAGGTCTACTCTTGATGCCTGTGTTGATGACGCGCGCGCCAGCTCATCTGCCCAATGCCAAAGGTGGTTCGACGAGATGGTCTGCTTGTGTGCCTATGGACTGTCAGTCAAGGTACGACAGCTAAGAAATCTATCTACCTACCATGTTGCCAATCGCTTCCGAAAAGATCTCCATCACTTGGGGCTGCCTTTCATCCGTCTTCGTGCGGTCGAAGAACAAAGAACTCGACTCATCAATGATGATAAGTGCAAGGTCGTAAGCTGACCGGATGTGATTTCGGCGGATCTGACTGAGCCGTTGCCTAATGGCCTTGTGCACACCCGAAGCGTCCTGCCGATTGAGGCCGTATCGCTTTGGGAAGCACGTTATGATGGTGTGGTCGTCAAGAATCCACATCCACAGCTGATCGACCATGAGAAGTCGCGGCACCTTTCGAATAGCTTCGCGGCACGTCTGGCATTCCACATACGGCGGCCTCGCATCTGCATCATTCGACACAGAGGGGCAATCATGGGGTTCAACAAACGGCAAGCCCGGGCCTTGAGTCGGAGCACGCTCTACGGCTGCCAGTGCACTCTCCGCCATGGATGTCCAACCTTGTCGGCTGCTCAACCTCATGAGTACGCCTCTGCTCTGCTCCGCTCCTTGCTTGTCTAGATCAAATTGCGTGCGCCTGATGTCTTCCTCCTTGTCACAGCTCCATTCCTGGCCGGCCTTCGCCTCTGGATTGTAATGGTGCCGCATGTCAGGCTTCGCGCTCGTGCCGCGATACACAACCTGGTCGCGATCTCTTGTCTTGGTATTTCGGAGGGTCCAGAAATGGGCCTGGTCCAGCGTCCTGCGAGGATGCAGTGGTGGCTCGCCCAAGAGGTAGCTGTCGATGAGTCGACGGTCGCGGTAGTTGTCGACTGCTTCGAAGAGCTTGAAGGCGTCATAAAGAAGTTGTCCAAGCTTGTTTGCCGTCAACAATCTGCCTGACGTATCTCTTCGTGGCCATTGAGGTGTGATGTGGCGAAACCTTCCACTCGGCTCGCGTTGGACACGCCGGGCCACCGCCTCCGGGGGATCGTTTGGCGGTCGGTGATCTGACAAGGCTGTATCGTGTGTCGACCTTCGCGCTGTGTTCCACGTACGGCGAGACAATGTGGACTTCCCCTCACGGTGGGTAGCTGGGCGGGCGGGTCGTTTTGGTCCGGAGAGATCAGCACGCTCTTTGCGCCGCTGCAAATATCTTTCGTATTCTATCACCTGTAGGTTCTCTTTGTGGTGCGCCCAGCGCTGGCCAACAAAGGCTTGTAGCCGCTCACGCTGGTGGTCCAACTCCCAGTGGAGATATGGCATCTGCAATTTCTTTAGTCGCGCGTCATAATCACTTGTTGGCTTTGCTTACTTACAAACATAACAACATTCCGAGGCTTCTGCTCGACTTTCGTTGGATCTACTTGGTATCAGCAAAAGCGTTCGAGAGTCATCAATTGAAACAACTACCCACCAGAAGATACTGGTTCACACAGCGGTCGCATATGTCGAGTGTGGATAATCGGAGAACCTCTGCCGTGTTCCTGTCCCAGCCAAAAGTCCCTACGAAGAAGCATTGTTGCACAAGAGGGTGGTTCGGCTTTGCGATAAGCAGTGTCATACTGCGGGCTTTCCTCGTCGTAGTATCGAGCTATTGCATCTTCCACCCACTTCATATTGTTGGCAGGCAGATGAAAGTAGCGGATCCTGTCGGGTGGCTGACCAGCAGCATCGGCTGCGATTTTCTTTCTGCTAAGAGGATTGATGGACTTGTCGTACAGAAGATTGTGGACGGACAGTTTCTGGTTTGGGAATTTGTTCTTGTACAGGAACTCGCCAGAGGGCCGAAGCTCGGTGTTCGTCTTGCCCTCAGATTTGACATATTCGATGTAATAGGCGTTGAAATCCTTGTTGGGGTCGTAATCTTCTGGCTTGACCTCCTTAGCCTGTCTCGTCGCGTTGGGGTTGTGAGCACGATAGCCCTTGCGTTCTGGCTTGGCTATGGCGCTCCATCTGGCTACCTTCTCCACCTCTTTCTTTGAGTATTTCCGCCATTCGCTCACGCTGCTGGTTACTCTTGCGGCGAGGCTCTTATCTGCGTCTGAGCTCTCAATAACACGGCGGATGTAATCGATGCGTCGTAGCTCGACCTTTATCTGAAGCTGGGTATCCTCGGGCAGGCTATCGTAGTAAGCTTCCCGTTCGCAATACTGAATGCACCCAACGTAGTGAATGAGCTTGTCGGTGATGTTTTCGCTGTCATGAGCATCGGCGTTCAAGCAGGTAATGGGCTTCAATGCACTCTGACTTGAGCGCGGTGTCGCATGGTGAGCCATTCCCGAGGCTTGGAGCCAGTTACGGGCAACGTGCCAGTCATGAGCTTGGGGGAAACTGCGTCATGGTTTGATGGACTCAGCCGCATATTTATAGAGAAGCAGAGGAGGAGCCGCAACGAACGGCTGTAGGGGTTCGTTGCAGGGGCTGCTGCAAGTCTCACCCCGAACATGCTGCAAGCCATTGGAGATGATCCAGCTGTGGCTACGGCCAGGGCTATGCAAGTCAGCACATCCGACGTCACTAGCGTTCCGCTTTCCTCAGTCGGATTCGGTCTAGAAAAAGAACCATCGGTCAGCGATGGAATAGAAGATGTCACAGTTGCCTCCTCTGAGTGGTTGGCGGTCAAGGGCTCGAAGATGGTGGTACGCCGCGGTGCCACGCCAGCCGCTGCCCCCCGTTCGTCCCCCTTAGGGAATCGAATCAGCGCATGGCGGCTTTCCTCAGTCGTTGGTGCGCCAGAAATATGTATTGTCGCCCGGGTGGGTTGAACAGCATGCAAGTCCCATGCCCGTACCCGTCGATTTGGTGGAGGTGGTTGCATTGCTTCGACCAGCGAAAACTCCGAAACCCCCCTCTGGCTTACAGTTCTTGCCACACCATCGGAACCGTGCGCCCCAGATCCTGGCAGCCAGGTACTACCAGAACAAGGCCACCAATGGTTACAACGCATCATCGTCAGCTGGGCCCTGAGTCGGCGTCTACAATCAAAAAGGCAACCACTACTGGCTGACCGGTGAGACAGTGGATTTGTCACGCATTTCAGTTTTAGAGCTTGACTTTGGCTCCTCAGCTGACTGGCCTTAGCTAAACGGCTTTTCAGCCTGTGTACGGTACAGTACTGTAACCTGGGCTAACGCTTGATGATTCAAGAACGGCTGCTCAAAACATGATATGTTTTGCACATCAGAGTACAGCACCGCCAAAGATCTTTGTGTTGCTAAGTGCCTTCGTAACCGGATGCCGAAAGCAGGACTCTAGCTATCCTATTGAGTTAGCAAGGCCTTAAAATAGAACTACCTTTGAAATGACCAGCAGACTCAATTCATTGACACAAAGCCTAGTGGCGCGATAGCATTAAATCTTCAAAGGTCTTTTGAGGATGCCTCCAAGGACCTTTTGTTCCCCGCTTAGCTCCAGGCTTATGAGTCTGTTCTTCTTTGTCTCCCTGGTTTGGACGCTGTTTGTACACAATGAGAAAACAACACCGCGACTGGAGGCAGATGACCTCGCCAGGAATTCTATCCCAGGGCTCCTTTCATTCTAGGCATCAAATATAATACCAACCAAATGGTTCGCACCACGGACCGAACTCAAGTCGTACTGTAATACAGTATCAATCTTGGTGGGTATCGAGTTGCGCCAGCCATACGACAAAGAATCCAATCATGTACTGTACGAAACAGTCCAGTACAGTACAGTACAGTAGTATCAACGAACTCCTTGGTTGAAGTTCAAAGCAGGTTCTTCGCACTGGTGCTCATAACAATCGAAAAATCGTTCTGTCCAAGAGCTGTGCCGGTAGGCATCTATCATGGACACTTCCAATAGCAACCCCCGTCGCCGTCACTGCCACTACGTTTCTTCGGTAACATGATGAAATGTTGCCGCCATGGCACGCAAGTAGTCTTAATATCAGTCATTCATCCATCTCGAGAGCTCGATCTTGTTGAGCACAAAACCTCATCAACTGGTCATGCTATGAGTGGGATCGTTCAGCTTGCTTTAAGGACTATCGTCCACTGATTTCCAAAACCTCACGCTACGATAGGACGTTTGTATGATTATAGAAGTGCTACATACAAACCCAGTCTACTCAACACCAAATTGTACTAACAAAGGGGCTGGGCGGGAAGGTTTTGCTGTCACTAGTTGTCGCACAGGTTTCGCGTATAGCATCGCACATAGGCAAATACTACCACATTAGCCATGGAGCTCTTCTTGGAAAATGGTTCGGAACCAGGCTCAACATCCACCTCCCAATGTTACTTCCATGGCTGGACTGTCTGTCTATGTCTAGGGAGTATATAGCAGCTGTCGAAGGAGGCGAGCTCCACATTTAAAGCTGTCTTGTCACTCTGTTTACACCAGCAACAACCAGACAGCTGTCGCGCACCGTTCACAGATACACTCCTTTCCGGAAAACACGCGCAAGTTTTCTCCTCCGTTCTCATCTCACATCTTTCGCCGTTTCAGGTTCCACAGGCACCGTTACTTCCATCACCTCCTCTCACCGTTTCGCCTCTACCACGCCTGATAGCCCAATCTACCAGCTTCCAGCACTTCAATAGTTGCCCATGTAACGCAGGTTTGGCACTCTCGGTTGTTTAAATGCGTCTCAATAGCTAACTATCGGAACACAAAAGACAGCAAACCACAATGGCTGCTTTCATGCACACAGACATGCTGGTAACCTTCGATGGCTACAACTACCCCGTCACCCAGTGGACCATAGACGTTGAAGCATTTGTCAAGCTAGATGACGAGACAGCATCGGCAAGCGATGTTATACAGCAGCTTAGCCAACTTCTTGCCGGAGCCGCCGAAAACTTTGTGGAGCGCACTCCAGAGCTCGACCACATACTTGAGAGAGCAGAGGAGCAAGAGGCAACCGATGGAGATCTGCAGGCTCTATCCCTTGCGCTCGTCAAACGCTTCACAACAGAGCTTTCTGAGTTGAAACAGGAGGAAGATAAGGATATTCTGCTGTACTACTGCAGGATCGTTGCGGTAATGGATGCCATCCAACCAAGCTCCGATCTCGAGCCTGAGCTCATAACAGCCGTGACGTTTACCCAGGCGTTCCTCGCAGGCCTGGAGGATGAGGGTCTGAGATATGTGGCACAGTACGAGGGGCGACACGCGGTAACCCTATTTGATGCAATGGCGAGCATCCGAACAGCTGTGCAGACGTTGGAGGAATAAGAAGGCGTTGGACCCAAAGCGTTTGCGTGCGTGGACTTTGGGGTTTAAGACTTGGTCAGGCAAGGACTGCCGTCACGATAACGAATGAATGAATAAACGATTCCCACCAAAGCATGTATGCGTGTACATCATCAACACTGGTGGTAAAAATCAGCTCTACAGGGCTTGTCTGTGTTCAATAAATACTGAATGGGACTCCCAAAATCTTACATGCACAATGAGCAGACGAGGTTCCGCTGAATTCTACCTCCGGGTGTCAACACTAGAAAATAATGTCTGGAGATTTCGAAACTAGCAAAACCTGTCAAGAAGACTCCTCACAAAATAACATTCAACAAACGCAATTACGCGCCTCGATCCCGCCACTCAATGTAAAACTGTTAGTTTGAGCATCCACGCACAATCCGAAAATCGATTTTTCTGTCGTCAACTGTCTCAAGTTGTCTCCGATAAACATTGCAAATGAGTATGTACAGGGTAGGCAACATTCACTAACCAGCTCGGACAGCAAGTGTGGGAACACTGCAACGCAGCTCCAATCGTTTACAACTGAAAAAGACGTTGCGTACATACTAATGCACTTCTTGACATTGAACTGAACGAAACCCGTGCAGCAACGAGATGCATGGTAAGCAAATTCGAGAAAGCCCCAGCACGGAGATCAGAGCCGGATCTTGGCATAGCTAAGCTTTCCCCCCGTGGGCACGGGTGATAGTGCCAAGCATGCGCCATGCCCAGCGAGGTTTCGCGAATTTTAAATGACGATGAGCGCCCCACCGCCCCTTAAACTCTGCATTGATGCCCCTGTCGTACGCGCCTTCGAATACGCGATTTGCCATTCGCTACCCTCGTATTGACGGCCGGAAAAGATTGATCCAGAAGAAGTAGCCAATAGTACGTAGGACAGCATGTGCCCATGCCATTTTCATGCACATACTAATTCCGAATCCCAGACGAGAGAACAGCTATGTATAGAGTACAAGACAATTAGCTTTGGGTCGGCGGCATTGTGCCTGAGCCGTTTCATAGGAAACTTCCTAACCAGGACCTGCAGCATGACCAGGTAGCGCTTCTATAAAAATAGATACGCGCTGAGTATGGGCCTATTCAGCGTCAGGAAGCTTCAGAAGTAAAAGGCAAATTTGAGTATGTTGAATACATCTTGAATAAACGGAAGAGAAACAAAAAACGTAGCGGATTTTGGAATATACTCCATAAAAATATGAATAAATTGATAAAAAAAATAATCTCAATGGAATGAGAAATTGTATTTTAGAAAAAAAAAAAGAATTATGTGCAACCCAACATTGGCTAGGCAGCAGTATCGTGTGATAGCCGGGATCGACTAAGATGACTCAATCTGTTAGTGTCACCTTGCCTTTGCTGCGCCGTCTACAACCCACCGGACAGTTGAGCCGAGTCAATGGTTCTTTTACGCAGAACTGTGACCAACTTTATAATTATCGACAGCCTTTCATTCTAAATTCTCTGGTCATGCTCCGACTTTGGAGTTGCGCCATTCCTGGATGTGCAAACTCTGCTGCCATCGACATCGGCGGCTGTGAAAGGTGTCGGGCCATTTATTGCCACGCACATGTTGAGTCGGGTTTACACACATGCAAGGTATGTTTGAATCTTGAGTCGATGCGATATGTTGACAAAATGGACTTAACAGCCACTGGACAATGATGAGTGGTTGGTGGCTCAGACTGCAGAACTCGTCGCCTTGAGGGAGAAGACAGATCACAATGCTCTTCTAGAAAGAGCTAGCAACCTTAATGGACGAAAGAGTTGTCACCTGAATAGTCAGGACCCCCTGGGGCGTAGCTTGATGGGTGGTATGCATGTCCATCTTGAGATTGTGTTTGAAGATGGAACTATGTGGCTTGCAAGAATTCTTCGGGAGACGTACACAAGCTTTACAGATGAGCTAAGCAACACCATTCTGCTGAGCGAATGTGCAACGCTTCGCTGGCTCGAGTACGTAGATGTACCAACACCACATCTATACGGCTATGGACTGCGTGGCGATAAGCAGAACAAAGTTGGTGTTGCCTACATGCTGATCGAGAAGCTATCTGGTCAACCTTTTGACTCCTATGCGGCATCAGAAGAGCAATGTTCTCATGTCATGACCAATGGGCTCAAATCCTCTCTAGGCTGGCCAAACACCCTTTCAACAAGGCAGGATCACTTACATTTGGCGTCAATGGCGCAATTGAGGTTGGTCCTGTGGCAAGTGACAGAACTGGGACGTTGCCCTGCATTGGCCCGTTCAACACTGCCCGGGAGCTTTACAGCTCCTGGGCGATGTCCTACTTGAACCTCATTGCCGATGGGCAGCTCTTCTCATCGTTCCCAGTCGAGGCGTTCCTCATGTTCAGATACCTGTTGCATCAAATCAAGAATGGTACTTGGCTTGATAGGTGGGGTGAACTTAACAAAGGTCCTTTCTTCCTCAAACACTCAGACAACAAAGGTGACCACATCCTCGTGGACACAGATTTTCGCATAACGGGAGTCATCGACTGGACTTTTGCAAAAGTGGTTCCGGCATATGAGGCCTTTGGGCCTTCTCTTGTATCTGCGAACAACGCCGACTTATTTTCTGGAAAGTCTGGACTAAGCGCTGAGGACAAGATCCTGGGACAGCACCTACGACGTACCGAACCCTCCTTTTGCTTCTTCGATTCAGACGAGATGCGGCGTTTGCTTTTTGGTCTGGGTATGGGCTTGGGGCTGTCCAAGACCGAAGCAATCACTGTTTTCCAAGCTATCATCGAGACCTTCCAAGGCAACACCGTCGATTGGGAACTGATGCGAACGACAGTTCTTGACATTCCAGGGGCCGATTCAGAGTTGATTGCTATACAGGACAAGTTCGCACCCACTTCAGCAGCCATGCCACCTGTGGATCGCTTTGAAACGTGCTCCTACCCGGCTTGCCAGGGGCCCAGTGTGCGCAATAAAAGCTGTGCTGTTTGCGAGCGACACTTGTGTGCGATCCATGTTCAAAGGCAGTATCATACGTGTCCCTCCACCAAACAAGTAAGTTAATGAGAACCAAGGCCTGTGTTAATTTACATTCTGACATCCAAGATCGACAATACTACCTGGGGGGCCAATATAAGAAAAGAGGTGAAGCGACTCCTTGCACTGGTCAATGTGGACGAGCTTATCCATGTGGCTAGCTTCCTCCGACATGGTAAAGCGTGCACGTTCAAGCCAGGACAATACCGAGGACCAGACGCGCTCATGGGTTGCGCCAATTATCATGCTTGGATCCAGTTTGATGATGGGGGAGATGGCTTGCTAGAATTCCTCGAACTACATCATTCAGCGACGTGCCCACCGATCTGGTTGAGTACCTTGTCCAGAGCGCATACGCCACTTTGAAATGGCTGGAAAGACTTGGAATCCCTACCCCAAAGGCTCATGCGTTTGGGCTTGCATCGGATCCGACAAATTTGGTCGGCGTGAGCTACCTGCTCGAAGATGCCATGACGGGGCGAGCATTTTGATGCCTATACGGCCACCTCCGAGCAGAAGCTTCATGTGTACAAACAGTATGCTGCCATTCCTTGTCAAAATTAGGAACCATGGCCTTGATCAAGCCTGTTCACTTGTCCCAGAGACCGGCAGCGTTGGCCAAGGGCCAATCGCTAGCAACCGCTTCCTGAACCTCGGGAAGTACGGGCCATTCAGCACCGCGCGGCAGTACTTTACATCAGTGGCCGAGGCTCATATCGAGTTGATAGCCGATGGTCAACTGTACCCTGAGTATCCCAAGGAGGCTTGTCTATTCTACAAACTTTTGAGGGATGAAGTCGCTGCTGTACTGTCTCCAGTCGGAGCAGAGGCGGAAAAGTTCTACCTGAAACACGTGGATGATAAAGGAGATCACATACTTGTAGACGCCGATTACAACATTACTGGGGTCATCGATTAGCAGTTCGCACGATTCGTTCCCGCAAGCGAGGCATTTTCTCCATCGCTGTTCACTACCAATCTGAATATGCTATACAATGGCATATCTGGTCTGAGTCCTGACGATGAATTGTTGGCCACGATTCTGGAAGACCTGGCTGGAGATCTTGCGCCTCCCACAACTAGAAGCGAAATGGCTCGTCGCTTTCATTTTGGCCTTGCATACGGCTTGCGTAGGAACGAGGTACTACGAACGATTGGAGCTGTGATCACTCTGCTTCGTTCAAAAAGTGGCAGGGCTGAATTGGCTGTCATGTCTGAAGAGGATTTGGAAGCATGGATTGCCGAGGAGTGGTGTTTGTCATCCGGAGAACCTTGGCATAGGAAGGTCCAGGAATTACTCGGGAAACTTGAGATAGCACCCAAATTGCAGTAACCACATGGCCGATTGATGAAGGAACAAATTCCGGCTACATTTTCAATGAGAATATTTCTAAACTTTATTTGCAAGCGCTGAGTCCAGGTTGAACCTGTTTCCCACACCAATGCAGTACTGTAACCAAGTCCGGTAAGGTACCTCGCTTCCTCTGGTCAAATCATGCCAAGTCCCGGCATCTACCTTAGCCCAGGTACCGGTACTTGGCACACAGGCACCCGAGAAAACAAGAGAAGGTTAGGTGCCGGTGCCGCGGTTTTCTTGGGGCCGTGGGGGCAGGGGGCCCTCCCCTATTAGCAGAGTCTCGAACCACGATCCCGCCCCACAGACCATCTTTCCACCATCACTTTCTCCATTATCACGAACGGACGGAGCGGAACGGGCACTGGCGCTATGAGAGGATCCTGAAGTTGAAAAAGAAAAGACGGGAAAAAAAAGAGAAGAGCTAAACGTAAACGAGCCGCCATCCATCCCATGCGCCCGGAGACTCTAGTCTGATTTTCGTTTTCCATCTGCGAGCAACGAATTTCTTCCTCACATTGTTATCGCATCATTGAGTTTGGGCAGTGTTGGCCCGCCCACTTCGCCAGGCATGATCAACCTCAACAAGCGATTCATCCGAATCGCTACCACAATCGTCACATTCTTCTTCATGGTCGGCGTCTTCGTCCGGCGCGAATCAGATGGCTCCCAATTGCTCTCCATCCCCGTCCTCGGCAGCCGAGCCAAGGCCTACTCCTCCTCCGAGACGTACGACTTCTCCACCACGAGCAGCTTCTTCCCCGTCAGCATGGACCCGGCCGGCAAGTCCGTTGACGAGCTGTGCGCCAGCTTTCCGAAGCACCTGCTCAATTATGTCCAGCCCATCCTCAAGATGGGCTACGGCGAGGACCGCGCCAAGGTCGACGCCCAGCTCGAGACCGTCAGCACGTGCTTCGGCCGCGACGACCTCCTCATCTTCTCCGACCTCGACGAATCGGTGCGCGGCCACAACGTCATCGATATCCTCGCCGACCTGCCCGCGCCGTACTTCAACCTGACCGCGAACCCTGACATGCAGCACTACATCTGGCAGCGAGCGATGCGGGCCAACGGCACGCTTGGCGACAAGGAGGAGGCGAAGAAGATCAACGGCTGGATCCTTGACAAGTACAAGTTTCTGCCCATGATTGAGCGCGCGTGGATGACCAAGCCGAACAAGCCCTTTTATTTCTTCTATGAGACAGATACGTGAGTCCGACCCATAAATCATGCGGCACTTCCATCCCACAACCATGTGCGCCTTGGAGGCCGACCCTGAAAAAGGGATCAAGCGAGACCCCCCGCGCTAACAGTTACTCCTTAGGTATGTGTTCTGGGACAACCTGTTCCGCTTCCTCCAGACCTTCGATCCCGACGTGCCATTGTACATGGGTTCACCCTCTCCCGGCCGAGCGAATCCGCGATCGAAGAAACAAGAAGCCACATGGTTTGCCAACGGCGGGCCTGGCTTCGTTCTCAGCCGTGCGGCTGTCAAGGCGCTGCTCAAGCGCGAGGTTGGGCCGACCGGGCAGTATGCCGAGCCATCCCTCGCCGAGAAGTGGCTGGACCTCTTGCAAATGGAATGCTGCGGCGACAGCGTCATCGGGTACACGCTTTTCGACGTGAATATCCACCTCCAGGGATATTGGCCAATGTTCAACCCGCATCCGCTGCATGGCGTCCCGTTCAGCGACGCGTACTGGTGCCAGCCAGTCTTGACGCTGCACAAGACGATGGCCCATGAAATGACGGACTTGTGGAAGTGGGAGTTCACTGAAAGACATCATGACGTAAGTCCCTTTGCATTTCACCTACCTAGACACTTTTTGTGCTTGTTGCTGTCTTTGCCAATACTGACCACTTCCAGCAACCATTGCTGTATGCCGACCTATGGGGCTTCCACCATACCGGTCAAAAGCCGAAGCTCGAAAATTGGGACAACGGCGACTGGGACAGGTGGGATGTTCCTGATGACATCACCATTACTTCGGCTGCGCAGTGCGAGAAGTATTGTAAGAGCGATGAGAGGTGCCTACAGTGGAACTGGCGCGGCGAAGACGAGAATCGCTGCATCCCCATGGGCTCGATTCGTCAGGGTCGTGAGAGGAAGCTCGAAGAGCTCCCTGCGCCGGAGCCGGAGACGGATTCGAACGGCGAGCTCGTCATACCGACAACCAAGCCGAAGGTAAAGCACGTCGACTTTACCGCGGGTTGGATGCAGACACGGATTCGTGAGTGGACGGAGCAGCACCAATGCGATAAGCCTCAGTGGGTCGGGCCCAGCACCACGCGGATCTTCTAAGGCCCCATGACGCCTTGCTTTTATTTTGCTTCGAGTTCGGCGTTCAGGAAAAGTGTGGGTAGCGATGAATTTGGTCTCCAGCAGGGTGGAATATGACGGTGACGGTGGGCAATTGTCCACTCCCTGGCCACTGTCGAGACTCGACTCGAGCATTGGCCCGGAAATGTAAAATTGGACTTTCATGTACACTATAACGCTCTTCCATATACCAGGCTCAGGGTCTCGGTCTTGGTCTTTGGAGAGTGGGTTCGCTTTACAACGAAGTAGGGAACCAGCAATACCACGAGGACATGGTTCTTCACTTCTGTTCGAATGATGATATTACCCCAGGAGGGCTACCTTACTAGCAATACGCCGTCAATCTGTCACATGCCTATTTCAGAGCAAGCCATCATTTCCTGAAATGATGAGTGACTTGAGGGCACAGGAGCCGCAACGTTGCCCTGTATGATCCACAAACCATACTTGAACGTGACGGGCCCTCGGCCGATGATGCAAGGCACAGACGCCACAATTAACCATATATTTCTCCGCTCAGCAACAGGGAAACCTCAGCTGCAGAGCCGTCAGCGACGATGACCTTGATACGCAATGGCAATCCTGCAAATATGGCGCAGCTGATTGGGTCTTGGCGAACTGGAGCTGCAACGCACCGTGATGGTCGTGGGCCATCCGGGTCCTCACCCTGTGGGCACGCACCAACAAGATTGTCAGATTTCCTTTGTTCTGTTCGGGCACTTGAGGCTCGATCGAGATGGGTCCGTGAGACAGGTTATGGACGTATTGTGAGGAGCTTTGAGCAGCAACTCTTGGGAAACCTTGAGTTGAGTTTGGGTTCAAGTCAAAGACCACGAAGGCATCCAACCACCCTCTGAATGAGAGTATAAACAACGCACAGTCGAAGAAAAGAAGCAACCAATTCGATAGGCCCGCCACGCTCAATAAAGCCCCTGCCGCCACGCATGCGCCTGCTTGAGCCCATCGAAACACCAGCCCCAGTTCCCGCAGGACCTCATCCCACCCACTCGCAGTCCGCCAAGCTGAGGGCCTTGATGGCCCGACCAGCCTCAACCGCCTGTCGTCCTCGAGCAGCTGGAGGACCTGCATGGCCCAGCGGGCCCCCCCTCCCTTCCCAGGACGAAGGCATGGAGGGACACTAGACGACAGGACCCGGCCGGGGGGTCGCTGTTGTTGATGTGCGTCGCCATTGGCTTGGTCGAGGATCATGAACGCACCGGGAGGCAACGCCGGCGCACACCCCTGGGAATTCGCCGCAAATCGCCAATGCAGACGCCGAGCAGTCGAAGTGGATTTTGGCTGCTCTGCAGGATGCTGATCCGGCGAGGGAAATAGAGCCGTATAAAAGAGCCCAACTGCCGCCAGGAATAAAGCTCTTTTTTTCTCCTTTCGGCCCCTGCGTCAACCGTCATTCGTTTCGCTGACCGTACTGCTTCGCTCGCTTTCCCACGGGTCTCACCATCACGCCTGGCAACCATCCATTTCTTCCCGGATACTCTCGAAGAAATAACCCCCCAAGCAACAAACATGAAGGCTGTCCAGGTTTTCGCCCTCGTGGCTTCGCCTCCCTCACCGTGGCCCAGGAGCTGGCGCCCAGCCCTACCGAGAGCATCGGCTGCGAGCCCCACGGCGACCACTGTAAGCAGACTTTCCGAGTCACGATGTCATGTACAATGACTCAACTCTAACATTTTTGCCAGGGCACTGCGAGGGTCCTCGTCCTACTGAGGATGCCGAGACCACTGACGCCCCCGAGCCCACTCTGGCCGCCCTCCCCCACCG
>PXOD01000349.1:0-60138 GCA_003012165.1 Paramyrothecium roridum
TAGTAGGAAAATATTAGAAAAATTTAAGAAAGATCTTAAAATAAATTTCTTATTTTTATTCTCTTTTTACAAGCCTTCTATTTATTATCTTTTATTAAATTAAAAACATAATATAAGTATAAAGTTGCCGCCTAATATATAATATATCAGTGGATTAGTGGTTTTGCAGCCCGGTTTTTTTTGCTAACCGCTTGGCCAGGTGGCTGCAATCGACGTGTTTTGGGTCGTCTTGGGCCGCCGCCGATGAGGGCGATGACGATCGCACCGGCACAGCATTGTTCTTGTTTCTGGTTTGCCTGCTCTTCTGCATCTGCCATGGCATGTGTTTCGTATCAGATAGGATTTCATGGCGCGCCGCATTATTTTCTTACTCTCCATAACAAGCGCGACGCAATGCCACCCTTTCAGGCCCATTGAGGATGGGACATGCCTCCCTCCAGGCACGCTAAGTTGCCAAGCTGTGCGGGATGACCGCACCGGAGGCCAATGGGCTGCGGCTCTACCCATTCCTCTGCCAAGATTCGCGGGCACCGCCCCGATTATTTTCTCACCAGTCTGCAGCAAAAGCAGGCAAGTACGTAGTTGGTGCAGCAGTGCATGAGCTGGGCGGCGGATTCCACCCTGGTTCTTTGCGAGCCTTGTCATTCATGCAGACAGAGAGCATTCCTAGGCTTCCTTCGCTATCACTAGCGGGGACATTGTGTGATGGCCAGGCACCTTTTTTATCGGTGCGTCGTTCTGCTGATCAACATCTGCCGCCGCGCATCGAGCAGATCGGGACTACGGTGCAGCTGCTGGTGCAGGGATCCCGGACTCGTCCGTCGTCCCATCTTTTGCTGCCTGACTCTCACTTCCTGCTCGACTTGGCCGCCGGTGGGCCCTGATTTGCTGCCAGCACCTCAACAGGCTGAGCACGGAACCTGGCGACTCGCAAACCCCACTGCAGGTGCCGGCCAATGCGCGGCGCTGCAGAGTCGCCGTCGACATGTGCTTCGGCTGCCTGTGCCTTGCATTGGTCGAGAGGGCGCTTTAGGTGCGTGTGATACCAGTGACCGACACAGACGAATGGCTGTGCACAGCTGTGTAAGGGACGCCGGCTCGCTGGACTGGTCACCCGTCTTGTGCAAGCTGGCAACGAATCAATGTCTCGAGAAGAATGTGAGGGGGAGGGGGACGACTGTTCGGCCACGGCCTATCAGCAGCTAGAGCTTGTGCATGGGCTGTGACGCAGTCTGCGTGCCACTCGCTGGAGAGCGCGCGACGTAAAAAAAGCAGCAGCAGTAGCAGCGCGCAAAGCGCTCCAAGTGGGAATGGTGGATGACGATGCCCATGGTCGACGGAGCTAAGGCTTTGTGCAGCGGCGTGGGTTGCCTGTGTCGGGTCTACGAGTGCATATTGCGGAGCCAGTGGATAAAAAGAAGGAATGCATTGGGTGCATTGGCGCTGTGCATGCACAAGCACAAAAAACAAGCGTGTGTTGTGTGATGTGCCATGCCCAGAGCGCGCGCCAAGGTGCGTGCGCACAAAACAGAATAGCGAAGTGTGGATGGTTCAGATACAGTACTGTACGCTGTGGGAATTGTACCATTATGGACAGCCATAATACGAGTGCTATTACTGTACCTTGCCCGTACGGTAGAGGTCGTTGGAAGCTAAGGCGGACGGGGTGCTGGACCCTCTCGAAAGAGTGGTAGACGGCTGAGAATCGCATGGCCTAATTGCAACTTAGCTCACGGCGCATCTATTCTTGAGTTGGCATAGTGGAAGATGCTGCGCCGGGGAATGGACAGGACTGGGTAAGACCAACGTAGCAAGTACGGTAGGTCGTGTTTTTTGCATGCAAGTGTGTGTAGTCGTCTCTCTCTGTGTGGGCGAAGGACGGGATAAAGCAACCTGGTGGCGCCATGCACGCGTCTTCCAGAATTAGAACAAGAGGGCCTGGCATTGCCATTACGAGTTATGCTGCGCCATCCAGACACATTTCGCTCGACGCACAAACATATCCGCGTCCGCCCACATCCACCAATGCATCCCCATCCGTCCAATCAGGCATGGCGTGGGAGCACACAGTATGTTGGTACAGTATGCCCGTACCTTGCCTTGCAGTCGTCGTCGTATCATAGTAGTCCTCTCTTGCTCTCTCCACTCAACCGAGCCTCGGACCACACACCACCCACACACCACACAGCACTGGCCTTGCATGCACACTCTGACAATCCCTCCCAAGGACCACCCGAGCTAACGCCTCGCCACCCTCCATCACCCAAAGTCCTTCCCAGTCCACACCCAGACCGATCCCTCCACCCTCCCAGGCCAGCCCGAGCAGGGATCAAGCCCCCCCGGGCTGCCGTCTGGCGCGCCGCTGGAGCAACCCTGGGCTTGCCCTGGCTTTTCCCACCCCCCCAGTCAGCTCGGGTGAGACAGGCGTGGAGGCGATGGACGGGTGGGCTCTCCATCGTTCTAAGGTAGTTGTCCTATGGGCGGGCTATGGAGACCGTCCAACTCATGGCCTCTGGGCGTTGATCTTTGGAGTCTCGTCTACTTATCCCTCCCGTGGTCCCCAGCACTTACTGCCGCTCGTTTCCCCTTCACCATATGATCGACATCCTTGTCTGGTCGCGGTGTCTTGTGTGATATTCTTCTTCTTTTATTGCCCTCGCGGTTCTTCCTTCTTTTTCGTGACTTGCATTCCTTGGAACTCTTCGACCTTTCGAGATTCCTTCCATTCATTACACTCACGATTGCTTTGGCGATATCAACTCCGTCCCTTGCCCCGACAACTTGAGAGCAAGATAAGACGACGTGCCTTGGCCATTGTACAGCATCACGAAATACACTGCCAGTTTCTATCTTTCCAGAAGAGACTGTCGTCCATTCCTTACACGACGAAGAACCAAAGAGACTTCAACTATTTCTCCACCATCATTTGATCACTTGCCAGGCTACCTGTCCGGCAATCTGTACGAATACACAATATTATATTGCGCCTAATACTCTCAGCCGTCTGCCTCTTTACCAACCTGCAATAGCAACGCAAGTCTTTTGAAAACCAACTGGTCAGTACTAGAAGCAATGCCCCCCTAGGCCCTCACCACCGCGGACTAACACCCGCCGTATGTAGATTATCTGAATAATTCCCCATGGATTCCACCATGATGCCTCAATCCATGGGCCAAGCGCCCTTCTACTACTACAACACCGAGTCTAAGAATGCTCATCCCCAGATGGCCATGTACCCCATGGTGCCAACCCTGCCATCGACCCCGATCTACTCGAGACCCAACTCATCTGCTTGCTCTCAGCCACCCACGCTGATGAGCAACGGCCCCTCGGTCATGACCCCCATCGGTTCGCCGGCAATGATGGCACACAAGCCCAACGTCCTTTTGGAGAATGACTTCTGCGACGGTAGCTACTTGCCATCCACACCGCCTCTGTCGACCTCAGGCAGCACCATTGGCAGCCCCAAGAGCTTCGATATGCTCCAGACTCCGATGAACCCCATGTTCTCAGGCCTTGACGGCTTTGAGGAACCCAAGGACATTCTCGAGTCCGCCGAGATCTGTGGCCTTGACTGGTCTAGCTCTGGTTCGCCGCCCATGACACCTGGTAAGTCGATTTGATTTCTGAAAGAAATTATGCGATAGCCCGCAGAGTTATTTCATGCATCCTGCCAAAAACAAAGGAAAAAAAAATTGGCTTCCCGTGTCATTGATTCGGTGTGACATCGGACCCTGGTAGCAGCAACAGCAGCTGCGGCAGGTGACGGTGGCCTGGTGCAATGTGATTATAGCGGTAGCGGGGCTAGTGGCTAACCTACATTCGGCAGTCTACCTCCAATCCCAACCCTGCATGGCTCCCTCGCTTAGTGCTAGCGACCTTGCCTCGATTTCCTGCCCGTCTCTCTCACCTTCTCCCGCTCCTTATGCGCGCTCAGTCACCTCGGAGCAGGACGTCGACTTCTGTGATCCTCGCAACTTGACAGTTTCCGCGGCTTCCAACCCCACTCTTGCTCCCGAGTTCGCCATCAACGGCCTAGGAGAGGAGCAGGCCAAGGCCGACCAAGTGAGGCCGGATGCTTTGATTGCCTCGCAGACTCTTGTTTTCCAGCCCACTCTTCCCCACGGCCTTCCTGCCTTTGAGGAGCTTTCAGATCTTGAGTCTGAGGACGACTTTGTCAACAGCCTTGTCAACATTGGCGAGCAGACCGCTTCCGACATTGGCCGACCCCGTGCTTGCACCGGCTCATCTGTTGTTTCTCTGGGTCACGGTAGCTTTATTGGTGACGAGGACCTGAGCTTTGAAGAGACCTTCCAGTTCCCATCTGTGCCCAGCCCTCCTGCAACTGCTCACTGCTGCCCCAGCGACAACCACAAGGACAAGCGCCAGAAGAAGTCGAACGGCACCGCCGCTCCCATCATGACTACGACCACTACTGAGGCCGCGGCTCCAAGTGAGCCTGTCACTTCGGCTTCCCCTGTCAGCTCTGAGTCTCATGCCTCATCCGGGTCTGAGGGACCCGCCACCCCTCTTCCGGCACCCGCCAACCGCCGTGGTCGCAAACAGTCTCTTACTGAGGATCCTTCCAAGACCTTCGTCTGCGAGCTGTGTAATAGGCGATTCCGCCGTCAAGAGCACCTCAAGCGTCACTACCGCTCCCTCCACACTCAGGACAAGCCTTTTGAGTGCAACGAATGCGGCAAGAAGTTCTCCAGGAGCGATAACTTGGCCCAGCACGCGAGGACCCACGCCGGCGGTGCTATCGTCATGAACCTCATCGAAGAGAATGAAGTCCCATCATTTGATGCTTCGGGCATGATGACTGCTTCATCGGACGACTACAGCAACTACGGCAAGGTTCTCTTCCAGATCGCGTCGGAGATTCCCGGCAGCGCCAGTGAGCTGTCATCAGAAGAAACGAGTGACCAGGGCAAGAAGAAGCGAAAGCGCTCTGACTAAGCGTCACATTCGCCTTGGCTTGCAACACTGCTTCTACGACGACCGAGGCTGGCCGCCAGGCGTAGCTTTGTAAACGCACGACATGACATATCACGACATTGATTCTTCTAAGCAGCCAGATCCACATCACGGGAGGTTCTTCCTTCAGAATTCGTGTTGGTGACAGGCAATAGGGTGCCGGACTTGAAAAGCTTGGGAAAAACTGCTTATGGTAGAGAGACCGTTAAACATGGTATAAGCGGTCATGAATTTGTTTTTTACTTTTTTTTGCTTTCTTCTCTTCCTATTCTTGTATCAAACTTGGAACCACTTTTTATCATTTACATTTGCAAAGCTCATTGATCAAGGAGAGGTGCGAATCTTTCCGAGGCGAAGTTGCACGGCAATGTCTGGCAACGTTTGAGCGAGGGACGGGCGGTACAAACTCGGACATGGAATTATGGCGTGCATCGCTTGGGGAATTCTGAAACTTTCATGCTATTGTTGTCTCGCGACTCTCGTTACCAATTGCATCCCAAGGTGTTTCTTATGACCCACGGGCTATGGGTTGGATTTGTTGTTTCAGTTGCCTTGATTTCAACATGGTAGCTTTGTCATTCTTACACTCGTTGTAATCATCATGCATGCGGCAACTGGTTTGCTGCTTGCATTGGATGACTCGCAGTCTTGAGATAGGAACGGGTACGAGATCCATTTGGATTTCGCACCCCTAGCTTCGGGTGCATAATTATATTCACAATTACCATTCTAAGAAGCCTTGCTTGTGCCTTGTTCCTGTAGAGCTACTACTCAGCGTACCACGCCTGTTCGACTACCGGCATTGTCGCAGATGGGGCACAGCTGTTTCATCATGCTTGGGTGGGTGACATGGTGGCCGTTGATCTGACAGTACATTACCATAAAAGGCCATAATGAGAACTACACGGACGTCGAGTGATCAAGAGACTATTGGGGAGTAGCACAATCACTGACGCAAGAACCTTGAACCTTGTCGAAGATAGAATCATTCGGCCTGACCACATCGCTCTTGGCCACCGTGACTCGCCGTTGGTGACCCAGCAGGTGGTCCCGGCCGCAAGAGACCCTCATTCAGGGTCCCGGCTAGTCCCCCAAGGATGAGAGGGTGGATTTATTGAGAGGAGGAACGGAGAGGTCATTGCAGCTTAGTGAGTGCGGAAGATGATGCCAAGTCGAAGACAACATACAGTAGCATGGTGTGGTACGATATAGGATGGGGCATATGGAGACAGCCAGGTGAAGGTGTCTAGAATTGGCGTGTCGCCGTAATGAACAGTTGGCTTGCCCGCTCCGAGGATGGCTAGCAAGGATTTACGAGGTGCGCTCATCTTCGACCGGGCCGCACCGAGGCTAACAGGGTTGGGGGATGAGTCGAGAGGAGAGAGAAAAGTGCGTGTGCGTGCACGGAGGAAAGAAAAGGCAAATAACACGAACTGACGGATAAGGGGGGGGGGGGGTCCCGGACAAAAACGGACCCACTATATCGGGGGGTCGGAGCCGGAGTCCATGGAATCAATGGGGCCTAGCTATAGCTTGCTGTAATTGGGCCATGCGCTACGCGAGTCGTAAAAGAGATACCGCACACCCACTGGATTGGAGGTTTGGCTGCATGAGGTGCACTTGATGCATTTCATCAATCATAGACAACATCGAATAAGCTCCACTGGCGTGTTGTTTACATGCTCCGTGCCCTGCCTGTCCACTGACGGATCCCTTAGTCAACCGTCGTCGTCTAGACTTAGTCACGAAGCCTGCTCTTTACACAGGGTTCTCTTAGCAGGCAGGGGGAGGAGGGCGGGCGGGGAGGATTTACGGCAGAGGTAAGTGGAGGGAAGACGGCAAAGAAAATTCTGAACAACCTGGTAGGAACATGGATTGGCGCAGGCTCCCAAGCCTAGTAAGCATCTTATTTTCAAGGGAGGGAATTTGGTGGCTAACGGATGACTGTAAGTTCGCTTATTCCGTGAACCCTTGGACCATGGTTCATACAAATCCTTGTCAACATTTCTCCGTAGCGGAAGCGAGGGAAAATGAAAGAAAAAAAACAACAACAACGACTGGTGGACATTGACATGGCGGACTTGGAGCCGGCGCGCTCCGGTTACATTGGTGAAACGGGGACCCTCTTTCTTTCGTCATCTAACAGAGCTCAAAACGAAGCCGGGAGCTTCTCCATCTCCGGAGACACCAACAAGTTAGCAAGGCCAAATTGGGCGTTCGGTTTGCAGAGAAGCCGGGCCATTGAAGTGCTCGAGACCCCCCGAGACAAAGCTGGAGACTCGGCCGGTTTAGCTCCCGGGGAACAAGGTAAATCTGGGCCGGCGAGAGCTCTCTCCCAACGTACATGACTAGAGCTGGGGCCAGCTGAGCCCAATAGAACGAGCTGCCACCACCACGGCGCGAGTCACCTTACCGCATGGAGGAGATAGGCCCGGGTCTTTGCTTTGGAGCTACTAGCACGCGGCTAACAACGGAGTGCTGTGCAGAAAGAGTGGTAGCTGGCGCAGCTAGAGCCAAGCGTTTCCGGTGGCTTTGCGAGCGTTGCGTCGCGACATGACGATCTGCCCGCCAGAAGCGCCCTTTTCTTTTCTTTTTTCCATTCGTCTTCGACTCGGAAACGCGTCGCTCGCTTCATGCACTAACAAGAATAAGGTCACTAGTGCCTTCAGCTTAGGCACACCAACAACAGCACTATGAAAAGGAGCTACTGCAGCCCCCAGGGCATTTGCCGGCATTTTCATCTGGTCTCACTGGAGCACCTAGCCTAAGGTACCTGAAAAGTTCCCCTTCGCCAGCGCTGCCACCAGTCGATCGAATTAGGCTGTACAGTAGTACTAAGGTGCAACCCCACTGCGATCATCAGGCGCTGAGCGGAAGCGCAAAGAGCCGCCCATTGCCTCGCTCCAGGCGCGCCACACACACACACACAAAATCTACTATATCGTGCTAAGGTAAGGTAGGCAAGGTAAGGTAAGGTAAGGTAAGGCAAGGTACCAGGTGAGGTAAAGGTACGTACTCGCATACACAAAAAAACCACAAACCTCGACATCTTTCTGCCCAAGGAGGAGTCGACGTAGGGAAGGGGCCTCCAACGACGACTCGTGCAGCATCAGGATCATCGACTACACACCCCTTCCTGATCTAGCCATGTCGTCCGAACGCCTCAATGTCATCGCCCTGATTTCCGGCGGCAAGGATAGCTTCTTCAGCCTGCTCCACTGCATCCATCACGGCCACCGGGTCGTTGCGTTGGCCAACCTGCACCCGGCCGACAGTGACGGGAGTGACGCGGCTGCTCGTGATGTGCAAGTGATTGAGCCTGGCTCCGACGGCGAGGACGTGGGTGATGGCCCTGCCGCGGTACCGGGCCGGGGAGGTGCTGCTTCCGCCGCCTCCGCCCCTCTGCAGGACCTCAATAGCTTCATGTATCAGACCGTTGGCCACGAGGTTGTGCCGTTGTATGCCGCCGCCACCGGTTTGCCGCTGTATCGTCAGCCCATCGTGGGCGAAGCCGTACGCCACGCGCGTGATTACGATTACGCCACCAGTATCCAGAGCTCGGGAGTCTCATCCGCCCCCGATGAGACTGAATCTATGTTGTCGCTGCTGCAAGCCGTCAAGGCGCGACACCCGGAAGCGAATGCCGTCTGTGCAGGCGCCATATTGTCCACTTACCAACGTACCCGCGTTGAGTCCGTTGCCCTTCGCCTAGGACTTGTGCCGTTGGCGTACTTGTGGAAGTATCCCATCCTACCGCATCCCACAAGCCACGAAGTTGCGTCTCCCAAAGACGATGCGCAGCTGTTGCGAGACATGGCGGGCGTTGGCCTCGAAGCTCGCATCATCAAGGTTGCCAGCGCAGGTCTCGATGAGGGCCATCTCTGGGAACGCGTCACGGGCGATGCCGGTGCGTCCAAGGTCAAACGTGCCCTCAGCAAGTTCGGCGCTGCTGACGGCGCTGCGCTGGGCGAAGGTGGGGAGTTTGAGACGATCGTCCTGGACGGGCCTACGCACCTATTCAAGAAGAGAATCATAGTCCCCGATGAAGGGAAGACTGTGGTTCGCGAAGGGGGAGGCTCTAACTGGCTCATGATCAGGGGAGCCCATCTAAAAGAGAAGACCACTGCTGATGATGAAGATGACGTTAATGTTGTCCCTCAGACCCCTCATCTACTAGACCCGCCGTTTGAAACTCTGCTTAACGATATGAAGGACCCCGATGGATCTCGGAAGCTTCACAAGATTGATAGATCGTCTCTACTGGGTCGTGCTTCATCTCTTTCACCAACTCCTCTAGATCTTTTCTCGTGGACTTTCTCTGCGGAGTCAAGCGAACACAATGGCACCATCGAAGCTGAAACATTGTGCGTGGTTCATAAGATCAGGGAACGATTATCCACCGCTTCCCTGGAAGCGTCAGATATCACCACTGTTGTGATAATCCTTCGTGACATGTCCGCATTTCCAAAAATTAACGGCGAATATGGGAAGCTCTTTACGCGGCCAAATCCCCCGTCCCGCGTGACCATTTCGTGCGGTGAGCTTCTGCCGGAGGGCTCCAATATCTGTGTTTACTTGACGGCTCCTGCAAACTCGAAGACGGGTGATAGAGACGGCCTCCATGTCCAATCACGATCTTACTGGGCACCGGCCAACATTGGCCCGTATAGCCAAGCAATAAACGTGCCTGTTGTGTCCCAGGGAAAGCCTACAGGGCTCAGGCTTGTATCTATTGCTGGACAAATCCCACTCATCCCAGCTTCTATGGAGCTACCTACACCTTCGGACACTGCTTTGCAGACTGAAGTAGTTCTTTCTCTGCAGCATCTGTGGAGGATCGGATCGGAGATGGGAGTTCAGTGCTGGACAAGTGCCGTGGCCTATTTCGCTCGTGCACCATCCGAGGCAGACATGCAACGAAGCGCCGCCCTCGCCAGCCGTAGCTGGGCACAGATTCATGCGGCCCCTGGCGAGGATGAGGATGATGCCGAGGAATCAGTCGACCCATGGGACTTGAAGTATAACCCGCAATATGCGTCACTGGGAAGTGCCGGCAAGCGCACGGCAAGCGGCCCGATCCCCGACTGGTCTGCATTTACCTTGGCGCAGCAAAACGAAACCGGATCCTGCATCCCGCCCTTCTTTGCCGTAGAAGTCGAGAGCCTCCCGCGGCAATCTGCAGTGGAGTGGCACGCACATGCTGGTATTTCCGGGATGGACGCTTCTTCTATTGAGTTTGTCAGCGGTGAAGAGCTCGGGACGGCCGGCTGGAGAGCCTGCCACATGATTGTTCGAGCAACAGATTCTATTTTTATGCACACAACAGTGTCGTGCATATTGCCCGCATCCTCGGCCGCTGCATCTTGGGAGTCGCTGACGGAAGCGATGGCCAAAGCCTACGCACAGTCACTTCGGAATGTCAACATTGGGAAATTGGGCACAACATTGGTAGGGGCGCCATACCTGGCCTACGTCGATACGGTCAGGCTTCCTAGCCCATGGTCGCAAGCTTCAAGTCCAGGCACTGACCTTTCGTTCGCCGTCATCCCTTGTCGATCCATCTGGTCTTCTGAAGGCGAGAGGGTTGGGCTTATCGGGGTGTACAGAACTACGTTGACGGTGGCCAATTCAATATGAGTGGCGGGACTGGTTCTATTTCAAGAGCGTAGGATCAATTTTGCATAAGCATATTCGGGATTGAACCTCCATGACGGAGTGGCCGTGGAGGCAATTGCCTTCCACCCCTCCCAATCCAACTCATGAACAAAAGATGCGAGGGCGAAGAATAATTGTGTGTTACTCTGAATTCAATCCTGTGACAAGCTTACACGTGAGCAGTCGTTGTCGTAATGACGCCGCTCCGTTGCTCGTGTTGCAGGGGAGTACAGATGAACTGATGGCTAGGCAGAGCACGAGCCGTATGGTGGACAAGCCGAACAATATCGGCACGCCCTGGTTACGTTGTTACAAGTTCTTATCGAGGGTGTGCAACTCAAATGCGCTCTGTGTTCTGGCAATGCTCAAGATACGCCCTTGAGTCGGTGTTGTGCCGCAGCCATATGCTGGTAGGACGTTTGTTCATATAAGTGGCGTGCTGCAGGCCGAATCTTCTGCAGCTTTCCGATTTGCCAGCGGTGGGGACTCTTGTTTCCCCAGCCAATGGACAAGGCAGTGCATATCCAACCGCATGCCATTGTTTCGGTATGATATTGGCTGCCTTAGTGATGGTAATGTGTTATCTGAGGACCGAGACCCGGTCTGGACTATCTCCCGGCTCGCCATGCACGGTGTGATAATGACTTGATGCGGCGTCTATCGGGTGACGATTACACGGTCTCTTCTCAATTCAATTGTTCTACCTCTGGGTATATCGTAAGCTTGAGGGGAGAAGACTGCATTGAGCGAATATGTGGGAACGCCGACCCTACTACCATGCCGACGGCCCGTAAAGTGTATCCAAATTGCATACATATTGCATCGAATTGCGTCCACAGCATGCTGATGCCAATAGGGTTTATTCTACTAACCTTGACCGCAAGCCCAATTGCATTCCAGGCCGGCCGAGTATTTTGCGATGGCCCATCCTACCTTGGCTGGTATTGTCAATGATCTACCTTGTCAATGGCAGGGCAGGGCAGGGTCAGGGCCAGGGCCAGCAACAGCCTGAAATGACGGAGGAAACGGGGCTCCCCTCAATTAACCACCAAACACGACTAGCAAGCCAAGATAAACCCACTTTGACGGCTTCTAGACTGCATCTTATCAAGGGTCCGAATTGCATCATCCGCAGCCCTCCAATAACGTACGCTGCTGCTCGCCTGCCCATGCGCCATCTTGGCGGCCCCGGAGAACTGGAATCGAGCACGCCTTCCGGGCTAAGATAGGTAGCCATAGCCATAGCCATAGCCATAGCCATAGCCATAGCCAAAGCCTAACCCTGGCCAGCCAAGACCAGCAAGCCATGGCCGGAACCAATGCCAATGCCGACGCCGACGCCGAGCATGGCAGAGTTACATCGTCATCGCAGCTTCGCCGCTCGTGGACTACTTCGGCCCTTGCTATGCAGCGACGGCAGAGCTCTAGCGACCGCGTAAACGAGATCCTAGAGGTTAGTGTCTCACATCGTCGCTTGAGCCCTTCCCCTCCCAGTTGCTTTTCAACCCCATCCTCCTCACGTGGACGCCGAGTCCTCGCTCTCCTCTCCGCCTAGATGGGAGCGGCCCCATGCTGACCCGTTCTGTTTCCTGCGAATAGAATGCCCGGGAGCGCGCCGAGACGATGGAGAACGAAGCTACCTCGCTGTCCGCACGTACGGGCCGCAACCCCACTGCCAACGATGCCGAGGACAACCGTCAATCGGCCGATGAGACGACGAGCATTGTAGACTCTGGCTCTGGCCAGAACTACCAATCAATACCCAACACGTCGAACGGAGTCCGGGCGCGCAGGTCTGCCCAAGGGGACCGCCTGGGCGCGAGCACACAAGACAGGGATACGTCTGGTGCGGACCTCGATGCTACAGCGAGCAAGAAGACTTGGTGGAAGAGAACGGCGGCCAGATTTCGGTCCGTCGAGCTGGAGAACAAAGGCAGTGTGGCTCGCGATCATCTTGCTCTCGGTATGTGCTGGCCCTGCCCCCCCTCTCCCCCGGTTTCCAGAGCATTGCTGGCTTCATGCCCCTCCGATTACGATCACATGCTTTGTAAAAGTGTGCGCTGACATGAAGGTGGCTACACCGCTTCAGAGCGAACGTTCCTTGCCTGGCTGAGGACATCTCTGGCCTTTGCCTCCATTGGGGTTGCCGTTACCCAACTCTTCCGCCTCAACACGTCGCTCAACAACACAGACCCTGAGATAGACTTTGCTACACTACGTCGAATGGGCCGCCCTCTCGGCACCACCTTCCTGGGCGCCAGCATTGTGACCCTCCTCCTGGGTTACAAGCGCTACTACGACTCCCAGCACTGGATTATGCAGGGCAAATTCCCAGCCAGCCGCGGTACCATCACCATCACGGCGCTGATGGCCTTTGCGATTATCGTGCTATCGCTAGTGGTTGTGATTGTGATAAACCCCAAGTCTGATACCAAGGCTTGAGAAAGGGCTGTAGCGGGGAGAACCGGAACACCTTGGTATGGGGGTCGTGATGTGTCTTGTGGGCAAGCGGAAGGAGGAATGAGCACTGGAAGCCAGCGACGAGATTTGTGATACCCTTGAACTTCTTATGCAGCTTCATGAAGCATTCAATGCCCTGAGATACAAGCAATGCTATATGAACGGGATGTCTGGAAGCTTTTAAGAGATATGCAACTGAGCGTGGGCATTGAGATTTACCGAGCCGCATTTTCCCCCTAATGAATCGAATATGTGTGATTGGGCTCTCTTATATGTTCATAACTTGTTGTAATTCTGAATGCCTTCATCTCATTATTCAAAGATGTTTTGACGAAACCAAAAGACGATTCTGTGTTGCCTGCGCATACATGTAGTGGGGTAGTTCACACTGACCGCAAACTCGACTACATCCCACTTCACATTACATCACCGCGACTTACACAACACCGAAATCAGCTCTCGAAACCGGCCACACTCGCCAGAATGGGTGGTAGCAAGGAGCCCCTGGACGTGCCCTCGTTCGCCGCAACCCAGATCGCCCTTCTGGAGAAGGAGCTGCAGAGTGAGATCCTCGAGACCAGCGCCCTCGTCTCCAACCACAGCCCCACCGGCCTCCAGCGCGCCGGCGTCGCCATCACCAACCTCGTCGTCGCCTCGCAGCGGACAGGCCTCGGCGGCCGGACGGTCCTGGAGCTCGGCCCGGACAGCGCCACCTCGTCCACCGGCGAGCTGCCCGAGCATGGCGTGCGCACCGGTGACATTGTCCTCCTAGCCGAGCAGCCCGCCGGCAGCGCCAAGAAGCGCGAGATCAAGGAGCTGGAGCGTAAGGGTTCGAGGGGTGTCGTGACCAAGGTCCAGCGAAGCTTCGTCGCTGTCGCACTGGATGAGGGCAAGGAGGATGTGGCCTTCTCGGGAAGAGTCTGGCTGGTCAAGTTGGCGGATGAAGTGACCCATCGACGGTGAGCGCCTCATCGGGCTTTCACCAAGACAACACGGTCCATGAGCCGGAGCTAACTCATTGTCGGCAGGATGAAGCAAACCATGGAGAAGCTACAAGGAATGAGCGAGCAGGAGTACTCCGGCTTCATTAGGGTGCTTTTCGGGCTATCTGTGCCGTCACCGTTGCCATCAGACCTACACGCGGACCCTGACGTCGGCAAGATTGAATGGTTCAATCCGGATCTCAATGATTCTCAGAAAGATGCGATTCGGTTCGCACTGGCTTCACGCGAGATTGCTCTAATTCATGGGCCACCAGGAGTAGGCACACATGGGCTACACACACAGATCACAATCATCGGCTGACTGAAGTAAACCACCAGACCGGCAAGACCCATACCCTGATCGAGCTCATCCTGCAGATGGTGAAGCGAGGCCTGCGCATCCTCGTCTGCGGCCCCTCAAACGTGTCCGTGGACAACATTGTCGAGCGGCTCTCCCCCCACAAGCTGCCCATCCTCCGCCTTGGGCATCCCGCGCGCCTTCTTCCGTCGGTCGTCAGCCACTCCCTGGACGTGCTCACGCAGACTTCCGAGGCGGGGGCCATCGTTAAGGACGTGCGCACCGAAATGGACGCAAAGCAGGCGTCGATCAAGAAGACAAAGAGCGGAAAGGAGAGGAGGCAGATTTACACCGACCTCAAGGAGCTGAGGAAGGAATACCGCGAAAGGGAACGCAGGTGCGTGAGCAATCTTGTTGGAGGGAGCAAGGTCGTGCTCGCCACGCTTCATGGTGCTGGAGGGTTCCAACTCCGTAACGAGCAGTTCGACGTTGTCATCATCGACGAGGCGAGCCAAGCGCTTGAGGCGCAATGCTGGGTTCCATTGCTATCGGCCAACAAGGCTGTCTGTGCTGGCGACCACCTGCAGCTTCCGCCCACGATCAAGTCACTCAACTCGAAAGTGCCGACCAACACTGATGGTGCTGCCTCGCCGCTCAAAGGCACGAGTCTGGAGAAAACCCTCTTTGATCGACTGCTGGACCTTCATGGACCCTCGATCAAGCGGATGCTCACGACCCAATACCGCATGCACGAGAAGATCATGCGCTTTCCATCCGACGAGCTCTACGAGTCGAAGCTCATGGCCGCAGAGGCAGTCCGATACCGCCTGCTGAAGGAACTGGACTACGAGGTCGTGGACAACGAGAACACAAACGAGCCTCTCGTCTTCATCGACACCCAGGGCGGAGACTTCCCCGAGCGAACCGAGGACGACGAGCAGGCCGACGGCAAGAAGGTCAAGGGCGGTCTACACGGCGAAAGCAAGAGCAACGAGATGGAGGCGGTCCTGGTTCGACAGCACGTCAAGGAGCTTACCGAGGCCGGTGTGCGTCCGGAAGACATCGCCGTCGTGACGCCATACAATGCACAGGTGCGTTTTCTCTTACGTCTCAGCTAAAACTCTACGTCTCGGAACTGGGCTCATTTGACGCGTCACAAAATTACAGCTAGCATTGCTCACGCCCCTCAAGGAGCAGTTCCCGGGCATCGAGCTCGGCAGCGTGGACGGGTTCCAGGGCCGCGAGAAGGAAGCCGTGATAGTGAGCCTGGTCCGCAGCAATGCCGAGGGCGAGGTCGGCTTCCTTGGAGAAAAGAGACGACTCAACGGTAAGCAGCTACTGCCCCCCCAATCCCCCAAAGGGAAGTAAAAAAAAAGAAAAGAAAAACGGCGTGTGACGCAAGCGGGACTGAGACGATGCGTGCAGTGGCAATGACACGTCCCAAACGAGCTCTGACAGTCATTGGCGACTCGGAAACAGTCAAGAGGTGAGTCCCAGACACAATCTTCACACACGTGCTGTCTGGACCTTGCCCGGGACGCGGCGCTCCTGCAGGAGCCCGCAGCAGAGGCACCCGGGTCTGCGCCGGGGATGCTACCTTTACCTGAGACACAATCGGACGAACGGTGGAGGCCGAGAGACTAACAACACCGCGTCATCTAGGGGGAGCAAATTTCTGAAAGCCTGGATGGATTTCCTCGAGGACAATGCGGATTTGCGTTATCCGGACATGTCTACTCTCGGCGGCAATGCATGAAGAGCGGACGCATGAGTGTGCTATCCGTGCACTCAAGATTGAGTGCCTGGCATGAATCTGCCAATTCTATGCGTTCTACGTAACAACGCAAAAGCCTGGTGATTGGGGGCCATCAGAGCAAAGAGAGGGAGAGAGAGAGAGAGAGAGACATCCTGCGTCGTTAGTGGATAACCCTGCATGTTTCAGGTCCTGACTAGTCGAGGTCTGCAAGCAACCCCTGTCCAATCATCATCGATCCGAGCACTGCGAAGACACCAGGTCGACATGCCGCTACTTCCAATGAAGGTTGGGTTGCAGAAGGCAAAAGAGGAATCCGCGAGGGAAGAGTGGTGGAATGATAGACCGTGTGCTTGGAGCATTTTAGCCTACGACGCAGCGAAACCTCAAACAATTGAGCCGGCAAATCCATGCCAGTCACGTAGTGTCCTATCCAGCCTTGACAAGCCCGCATGCTTAGCAATCCACCACCCGAGGGCTCGGAGGTAAAAGCTGAACAATCCATCTTTTTGAAGGTGGTGTGCTGAACGATGCCAAGGTAATTTAGCTGAAAAGCGATTCTGTACTGTTGAACATAAAGAATATGTTTTATTCAGAGACAATTGCTATAACATGAAGCAAGTACTCCTGGCTTTGAAGAGCGTTGTAAACCTTGAAAATAGATTTCTTACGTTTGATTGCAGAAATAATACAGAGGAAGCAAGAGCTTCTGTGATTTTGCTACGCACTTAGTTACTCAGAGGCTCAGCCCGAGCCTCCAAAGGGAAGAGATTGCCGCAATGCACTGTGCTGACAGGCAAAATGTGTCTCAAATGCCCGGAAATGGCTTGAGAGGACTGATCCTTGTTGGCGTCCAGGCCCTCGAGTCGGCACCGGCCCCACTATCCACCGCAGCAGGACCCGGTATGAGATGCTGCACTTGCTGAAACGTATCGCTTACGCGATCTGGGAGAGCTAGAAGGAGAGAAAAGCTAAGGGGATCTGCCACGGAATGCCACACAAGGAAGACATGAATGCTTGGGCGCTCTCGTTCGTCATGGCCACGTCTGCCGGCGGCTACTGTCAGGCCTGCACTGGCTGAGGATGGCTGAGGACCCCAGCAGATCATGAAGCTGTTTCAAACACGGCAACCAATCAGACTGGCAGGCCAGACTTCCCAACCAACAAACCAATCAACTGGGCCTTGTTTGCGCAGAAAGCCCGAGAACGAAGCTCAGGAGGATGGATGCCTGGGAACATTTTCATAGGCGCAAGCACAAGTCGTGGCACCCATCGTAGGCAGCCCTTGCTGCTGTTATGGGGTCACCAGGAAGTCAGCGCATGAAGCTGAATATGAGTTGTCTGTGCAACTAGTGACGGATGGTCATTTCTCATCTGGTCTGAAGACGAGATCGAGGGAGTGGGATGTCCAGCCAGCGGCCGCTAAGGGAACAGATACCAAGACTAGTAAGGGTGTGTCGGATCTGGACATTTTAGCCCACATTGCCACCAAATGGGACGCCGAGGAGGCGTCGTAACTACTGGTAGGACCTTGGTCAAAACATGACTGCAGTGGCACCATACAGACCCCTGGGAGAGACAACCAGACTCTGGTACGCAGTAAGGCATGCAATGGGAGCGGTCAAGCTGCTTCCCATCCCGGTGATCCCACAGCGTGTTTCGTTGGCCGGGCTTGACGCTGCGAGTTCCGGGGTGGAAGGGCAGAATGCATACCTGGACCGCAGATCGATTTGTATTTAGGCGTCCCACCCTTGTCGGTCCTGACGGGATCCGGGAGTGCCGTAATACAACACAGAAATGTCCGAGACTCGGCCATTCACGGAGTAGTCTGCTGATGGCAGGCGGACATGCTGTGATGCGCAGGGCGGAGGCAACGGTTGAACCATCAGAAGGATTGATGAAGGACAGAGGGCTATGCCGCCGTCGGTACGGCTAGCGAGTGCTTTGAACGTTATGCAGCAGAGGGGCCTTTCTCACACCAGGCCATTGTGGGTATGCTTGACCCGGAGCTCGGGTGGGACGGGGTTTCAGATTGTTGGCCACCACTTGGAAATAGTGGATGAAGAGGCGCTGAGGATAGGAGGCTCGAGAGGCCACGAGGGTGCCCCGGATGAGTGGGTTGACGTGACGTGCGCTGGTTTGGGTCTAGAGGTAGCCGGGCCTTGCACCTCCGACCTGGCTGGGACACAAGGCGTGATGTGACAAGGTAGCGGCTCTAGAGTAGGTAGTTGTGATTCCACGAGCTTTGCTTTTCGGAAGCCCCTTAGAGGTGATCAGCCGAAGACAAAGGACGCATGAAAAGAGGCGACTGTGCGTCGCCAGCACTAACTATCAGACGTAATGGATCAATATGGAAGTACAGGCGGCATGAAGTTATTGATGAGCCGTGCTAGTGGTGGCTGGACTGGAATGCCAAGAGGCGAGATTGGTGGATGTTGGAAGCGATAGACTGACTAGGTACTGAACGGTGCCTGTGCCTGTAGACTATCTCTAGATTTCACTAAGAAGCACTTGCCTTAGTTTAGCTTCTCCGTCCCATCTCATCTTTTGAGCGCCTTCCGGAAGGGAAGTTAATCAACCAAAGGCAAGGTAGGTACCTATTTTGGTGGCTACCTAGACACGATAAGGTAAAGGTACCTCAGATGTATTGACCGAATACAAAGGGCAACACGTTATGCAGTAAGCTCGTTGCTGTTGTACCTCATGGTGCCTTGCCTCGCCTTGTTGTTCTACCTTACCCAGAGAAGGCAGGTAAGGCAAGGCAGGTAGGTGGTGGATGGTAGAAATGCAAATGCAAGGCACTGTACTGTACAAGGTGCCTACAGTATCGTACCTGCCTTGAGCTAAGGTCCGGTGCCTTGAGAGGCGTTGACGCGTTCCGATTCAAGCCCTCGTTCGCTACGTTATTCGGTACCCCTGGCTTGTCTTATCTTGTCTTTCTCTGATCTCGTCCTTTATTCTCGCAAACTCCGACCCCAAGCAAGACTGGGCCTTGTGCAAGCCATTCCGGCGGTACACCTTTTTCACCGTTCGTTCATCAACCGAAAACCCGCACCCTGGGCCAGACCCTTGCGGCTTTTTGGGGGGCTATTTAATATACTACTGGTCAAAGCCAATTCTCATTTTCCGAGCACCCTGGTCCTGTCCTGCAGCCGGTGCACGCCCCCCTTCTTTTTGCTCTTCTTCCCCACCGTCCGTCCTTCTTTGTTCCTTGTTCCTCGTTCCTCGTCCCCTGCCTGGCCCCCGTCGACGATTTGTGTGGACCTTCTGTTCCTGTTCCCCAGCGCTCAGGCGGCTGAGCCCCACGGAGCCTGACGGCACAAGCGCGGCGCTATGGCCCAAGGGCTGGCCTCTCCGATTGTCCATGCATCCCCTCCAATTCTCTGCTCTGCTCCCCCCCACCTGTACTGTAGGTACGTGAAAACGTGCGTGCTCACACGCCCCTTTGGGAACCGGCCCCGAGGCACACGCAGCCAAACCACCCGTGAGAACAAGACATCGCAACTTGATTAGAGCACACGGGAGAAAGATCCAACACCCCCCACCGTGAACCTACGACCCTACGAACCCTCGAACCGATCACCATTTCCCTGCCCAGCCCACTTTAGGTAAGGAGATGCCCACAGGGACCAGATGAAGTGGACGGGTTCAATGTGAAGCCATGTCATGCCATGCCATGCCATGCACTGCGCTGCGATGCTATGCGATGCTATGCTATGCGATGCTACCATCCCCTCTCTCCTCCGTGCCCATTGCGCGCCGGCCCCATCTTAACTTAGCAGCACAACAATCGGCGAACCCTTGCCCGGAGATAGACCTAGATGCTACGAGGCACACGATGTGACGCCAGTTCCTCACCACCCCCCCCGGATACTTTAACTACACAAGAGCCCCCCCTACGCATCTACACTTGTGTCTCCTTCCGTATTACCTCCTCGTCCAAGTTTTCTTCCTCTTTTCCCTTTGCCTTCCTCCCCTCAACCTCTCCTAGGGGTTTGACTGACATGTTCATGGTCAGCACATTCGGGGGCGCCGCCGTGTTTCACCCATCTAGATTCTCTCTTCCTTCTCTCCTTTGAGGTCGAGTCGCTAATCGTAGCACGGCCATAGCGGACGGCGCCCTTCATTCCTTACTTCTCCACTTCTCTGTCTCTCTCTTACGACCATTTCTCGATAATTGACGTTCCATACTTCCTTTCTTTGTCTCCTTTCTTTCGCTATTTCCATATTTCCTTTGCAGCTCGAACATTTGGCCCCCTCGGGAGCGAAAATCTCCTGCGACATATGGGAGCGCAGTGAAGGCTACCTCGATCAACGACGGCAACGAAACAGACGAAATAACCACATGTACCATTGTCTGGGATGATTGTGTCTTGCGACTAGTGTGCGCAGTTCCCTTGATCATTCCCTCGCTGGACGTTTGGCAAAATCGAGCCCCCTGATCGCTCCGGAGCCGGCAATATGAAGAAGCCTTGGAAAGCTGCAGCCCCAGGCGCCGGCAATACTCCTGTGCCTACGAGCGGCATGGTGCGCTCAAAAACCGGCCAAGAATCGATCCGTGGGCGTATCTCGAGCCCAATACCAATCCCGAACCCCCTTGACGAAGAGTTCCCAATGCGAAACCCTGGTACAGGGATTGCGACGACCACGGGCTCCGAAGCTGCTGATGGCAAGCCTCAGCCTCAGCAATTGCGCCCAGAGAACGGAGGCCCGGCCATGGCACCGCCGCATGTGCCTCCAGCCGTTCCACCAGCTGTTCCACCGCCCGCCCCGGGTACGAGTTCCGCAAGCCCTGACTCAGATGCACCAGCGCCCACTCCCGTTCGCGTCTCGATGGCACAGAGTACGCCTCCACGGAGAGCGACCACCTCTGCGTTTCGCCATTCGACCATTAGCGTGGAATCTGGGCAAACGGGAAGTACCAAAGCGCAGCCACAACGTAAGAAATCCACTTTACGTGGAGCGTTGGGCAAGCTTTTCGGACGTAAGAAGAAGACTTCCTCACAAGGCACCGCCAGTTCGATTGGCAAGTCTTCACCTAATAGTTCGGCCCAGGGCCCCGGTGTGAGTAAAGGAATAACCTCGCACAACCGAAGTCGCGTATTAATTGTGCTGCAGAACTCCACCCAGACCGACCAACAAAGAACGACATCTCTACCAGTGTCGCAGTACGATCGTGCATTGCGATCTCACTCAATAGGACCAGAAGACGTTTTGGCCATCGAAAGTGCCAGGAACTCTTTGAACGTTGATCTCAGTCTTTCAAAGCGTCGACCCGGTGCCGGAGAAGGCTACCTCATTCACGCCAGGAGAGCCACTGATGGTGGCTGGATGGGCCTGTCACCACGCCCGGCAAGCTCGCAGGGGCGAGGCAGTCGACTTGACCGACATAGCTCGGACCCTGACGACATTGGCCGAGCCATTACCTGCGACACAGTTGCCAAGAGGCGGCGGTCTCGTAGTTTGTCCGGATTGCCAGGCTTGGAAGAAGTTCGGGGCGATGCGCGGCGACGTAGCGATGAGATCCGCTACTGGCGGGAAAGCTACGATCCCAACTTTGCATCGCCTTTGATGATTCCACCAAGCCGGGACGGAAACTCTATTGTGATCCCTGTCGAGGTCACTGTGCCGATAAGTGAGGAGCAGGCCACCACTCCTCTGCAGCCCTTCTCGTTTGGCAACATTGCCACGATGAATGAGCTGGCGGGAATGAAAATTACCCAAGCAGTCAGCATGGACACTCGAATTGGAAATCTGGAGGCGCGAATGCGGAAGATGGAAAATGTTGTTACTCAGCTTTGCAACGCCGTCCCCAATTTCAAGCTTCAGGTCGACACTTCTGATCAGGCTGGCACTACTACCTCAACGACTGGCGCGGATCCCAGGCTATCGACCCGACCTAGCACACGGCACTCGGAAGCATCTCGAACGTCGTTTGGAGACGCAACGTTTGTTGCCTCCACGGCGCGCTCGACGGTGCTTCCGCCGACCATGCCCTTCCACCGACCTCTGTCCATTTCCACTATTCGTGGCGCCACCAGTCTACCGACCATCTCGCGGGACATGACTATCCCTTTCACTATGGAACACTATGTCAAGTTGGTCGAGATGGTGGAGACCGAGCGTTCTACACGTCAAGCCTTGGAGGCTCAGATCAAGACGCTCAGTCACCAAGTTGATTTGATGGCCCGTGCCTCACGGCAACGCTTTTCGCACAACGTGATGGATCCTCCCCCAACAGGCAAGTCCTTTGGTGAGAGGTCCGCCTTTGATGACGATGATGAAGCCAATGACACGGTCCTGGGCAGATCCTACCGGGGTAGCATGATGCTGGAAGACTCAGGTATTGCTACCGGTGGTACAGATGACGATGATTACTCTGAGTCTTTTACTACGCCGCACGAGGAAGCAAACGGTTTCGACGGAGGCGACTATTCAGACGACGATGTTACGAAGAGAAAGACGGCCAGGACTTTGTCCCTTTCTCAGCTAACCCTGGGAAAAGGACAGCCTAAGCCGAACGAACCTCTCCCGCAGGTCATGTCCCCCTGAAGCGCGCGTACGTGCATGAGGTGATAGGTTAGGTCAAGGCGCGAACGCTTGATCGTTCTTTGGTTCATATACTCGCCGTTGCTGCAAGCAATAGCTGGGGCGACTGAAGCGCTGATCGTAACAAAGCAATTCGTGCCGATGCCAGACTAACAATCTATTTGCTCCTTTTCATGATTTGGTCGAATTCACCATATATTGTCTTTAAACGAGTACCAGAGGCTCTAGTACTTATCAGCGATGGCGTTAGGACCTTGTTTTCAGGTTCTCATGAACCCTTTCTATTTGTTAGAGCGATACCATGACGGAATTATGCAGCACAGGAATAGGGCGGGTGGATGAGGCTGCAGATGGGGAAACCGCCCTTATGAATGTTATGTATTGACAGTGATACGAACTTTTGTCGTCTGCCACCTCTGATAATGTGCTATTTCTATATGATACAATAGGAGACTGTCGTATTCAGTAAGCCAACCAGTCAAAGCGAGGTTGTATGCTGTCTATCCTCAGTTCTACTTATGACGCAGGGATTCTTTGATACCCCAGCTGCCTACCAAAGCCATGGATCTCTCGTCGCCAGGTGCCAAGCGCTCGTCCTCAAGCGTTTCGGAGAGGCATGTCCAGGGATCGCGTCCGCCACCCCATTTCAGTAGCCGTTCCTTGAGGCGCTCTCCATTCTCGCGGTTCACAGCGGCGCCGCCCTCCCCAGCGCCAAAGACAACGCGCCAGACACGCTCAGCAAGGACCCTATCGAAGAGGTAGCTGTAGTAAGTGCTTCCGTAGCTGTGGAGGTGGCCGAAAAAGCCCTGCCAGCATGTCTCGGGAGGATCCTTGGGCCCATGGGAGAAGCGGGCGTGGATGTCGTGGAAGACGCGCGTGGAGTTGAAGGACGCGTTGGCCACATCGGGGGAATGATATGCCTGATCGAGCATGGCGAGGAGGATCTGGTGCTCCGTGTCAATGCCCTCGAAGCGCTTGGCCATAGAGATGCGCTCTGCCACGAGGCTGTAGGGGAGCGGCTTATCCGTCTTCCAGTGCCGGGCGAAGAGCGAAAGCACGGTGGGGTCCGCGGCAAAGTGCTCCATGAGCGTCGACGGCAGCTCCGCAAAGTCTGTCGCGCAACGCGTGCCGGAAACATTCTGGAACGATGTGCGCGCCAGAATCGAGTGGATGGCGTGGCCCATCTCGTGGAAGAGGGTCTCGACAGAGTAGAAGGACAGGAAGGCCGGTTCGCGGGCGTTGTCATTCTTGGGGAAATCGCACACAAGGGCAATCGTGGGCAGCTGATACAAGGCGCCATCCTTCGAGGCCGTCTCCATGCCGTCGTTGGCAGCCTGTTCGAGCGACTCGAACCTGGGCATGCCGGGGCCCACGTCGGAGCTGGCCTCTTCTATCTCGCTGTGGAGAATCTCGCGCGAGCACCTGACGGTAAAATGAGCTGGGTTGGGCGACTTCTGCGGTCGGTAGAAGAGGTCACAGTAGAGAACGGCTATAGGTTTGCCGTCGTCTGAGACGACATCTAGCCTCTTGACATCAGGGTGCCAAGTCTCTCCTGGGAGTGTCTCTCGAGGTACAAAGCGAATTCCATACAGACGGTCGAACAGGCGAGACAAGCCTTGCATGACAGTTCCAACGGAGAAGAATGCAGCCAGCTGATCCTCATGGCGGACGCGAGACCGCAGTTCCGCCCTGATCTTTTCCATGTAAAAGTCCTTGTCCCATGGTTGGAGGACGGCGTCCTGCATGCCAAACTTCTCGCGCTTTCGCTGAGTCAACTCGCGAAGCTCTTCCTGAATAATGGGGGCATTGTGCGCTCTCAGAGCCAACAAGAATTGCATCACGGAGGCGGGGGACTTGGCCATCATGCGATCCTTCAATGCCATATGACCATGGCTCTGGAACCCAGCAAGACTGGAGAGTTCGGCCCTTAACTTGAGCATCGTTTCCAGGCGGTTGATGGTGTCGCGGGATGCCTTGCGCTGAGCAAGGTACAGCTCTTTCCGGGTGTCCTCGTCGTGGACGCTCTGCAGCGCTGCTGCTGCTTCGGACCCCATGGTAGGCACGGAGATCTGGGAGCGGATCTTGAGCGAGGCGGCGAGGCTGGGGTACAGGCCGTAGAACCGATGCGAGGGTAGAGTAATTGACTTGCGCTCTGGCTGCATGCCTTGCACGAACATGGAGCCGACCTCGCTGATCTTGGAGGATAAATCGACGAACCGGTCCCGAGACTTCTGAGGCAGATTCACGGCCGACTTCATGAAGTCGAGCTTCAGCAGCTCGGCGACCGTGAACTCCTCCTCGGACCACGAAGAAGTAACCTCGGGCTGCGCGAGTGCGTTGGCCAACTGATCGTTCAGCCCCGTCATTGTGTTAAGCTGGTTCATGTATTGATACACCATCGACCAGGCGTCGGTGGCCGCTTGCTGGAACCGGACATCGGGGTGTGTCATGCGAACGAAGTCGGACAGATCCAATACTCGGCAGAGGAGGTCGCTCAGCCGGTCCAGATCTCGGACTATGGCCCTGTATTCGTCGACGGTCGAAGCTCCAATCACTTTTTGGACGATCCGGGTCGCCTTCTGCAGGTTCCTCTGCGCGAAAAGCAGGAAACCTTCCGGGCTCGTCAAGTATCTGTTCTTGAAAAGGCCCTGGCTCTTCTTGAGGCTGAATCTGGGGAAGGCCCTCCCCGAGGGGCTGTCGAACAGTTCCCGCAAAACGGCATCATCGTGTTTGTCGCCGAGCTTGCGGTTCGTCGGTATGGCGCCCGGCCTATCGGCGGGAGCGGTTGCAGCAGCAGCGGTCGATTCCCATCGTCGTTGAGGCCCTGTCACGCGACGAACGCACCGAGTGCATATCCAGAGCCGTCGGCCCCCGGAAGTTAGCATGGTGAGATGGTGGTGGGGGTGGCAAACATGAGCCGAACCGTCGTCGACCCGCAGGAGAACAGCTACAGACACATGAAGAGAGCAATTGTCGGCTCACGAGAGGAGAGATGCGTTGATCTTGTTGGCTTTTTACTTGGTTCGGAGATTCACGGCGCCGAGTTTAGCAAATGCTCGCTGCGGCGGGTTCGTAGTCCATTGGCAGTACCTCCACGCCGGCACTGGCGCGTCACGCTACATGCGCTGTACTTGCGCACCTACCATGCAGAGCTGCCGGGAACCTCCGCCGACCTTTTTTCCGGGCCGTTGCTTCAAGGTGATGGGCATCTAACAATCGTCAACGCCCTCCAACGCCTACGCCAACCGTCCTTCATTTAGCTTGCCAATTGCGCGCACAATGGCTGCACGAGTGCTGCTGCGAAAGGTGAGAAGGCCGATGCGCCCCCGATGACCACGATTGGAAGCTAATCAGCCCTCCTGCAGCGTGCCCTGGCGCCTTTGGCGACGCTTGCCCTCGGCGGCATTGCCTTTGCACCAGCGACCGTCTTGGCCGAAGCTCCCGCCGACCTGAAGGTACGATGGCCCGTTGCCGCGCCTCGGAGGCACTCAATTGACCTTGCCAGCAGAGGAAGCCCATCTACGACGACGTCGACGTGACCTCGCCAAATGCCGCACTCCCTCCAGCCCCAAAGCCCATCGTCGAGGCACCCGTGGAGGAGCACAAGCCTCGAGGCCCTACGCCGACCGACCGCCTAGCAGGCCAGATTGGCAAGGCCCGACTGTTCCTGCACAAGTACGCCGCTCTCGCTGAGGACAAGGTCAACGATACTGTCGACTCGGCGTTCCACCTCGAGCAGTCCTTCACCAACACCATCGCCTCGCTGGCCCCTCCCCGGGAGAGCGGCGAGAAGCTGATGCCTGGCGCCATTTACGTGCTGGTCGCCGCCATGGCCGGCAGCATCATCACGCGGAACCGCAACATCCTGCTGCGCGCCACCGTACCCCTGGCCGTCGGCATCGGCGCCGGCTGGGTCGTGCTGCCTATCACCATGCAGAACACGGCCGACCTGGCCTGGAAGTACGAGCAGCGGTTCCCCGTCATCGCCGAGTCGCACGTCAGGCTCCGGGAGGGCATCCAGAACAGCCTGCGCTTCGCCAAGGTCCATGGCGATCTGGGCGTGCGCATGGTCGACGAGAAGGTCACCTCCGTCCGCGAGGGTCTTGAGGATTGGGTTTCACAGGGAAAATAGACGCGGATATGCCATGAAGCCGCTGTATCATCAAATAGAGTATCCTGGCTGAAAAAAATTCATTTGTACAAGTTAATTCGGAGCCTTTTGCAGCCTCACGAGCTCTAGTAATGACTATTGTGTGAGACATTTCTATTGTTGGCAGCCGCCTGCCAATGCCTATGGATTGAACTTCCAAACTTTCTACTTGATTATGAAGCGATCCTTTCTAAAACTCCATATCCTTCTTTGATGCCCTTTAACTCCAGCAATGCCATGGTCGTAAGTACGTTTCGCAATGAAACCCCATAAAGAGATTGCTTGTCTGCTGGCTGGCCATTAGCCAGAGCTAGCCAAGGCTACTGTATTTGACGCCGCCTCCATCGGGATGCTCTTCTCGCGCTCCGGAAATTCTTGTGCCAGCGACTGCGAGACGTCTTTGACCTTGGCACGCTTTGCCTCTCCCGCATCGGTAGTTTCAGCGTCCGACTTCCTTTTCTCGGCCTTTTTCGCAGCAAGCTGGTCAAGCCCGCAGGCCACGTCCACCTCTTTGGCCTGGTCTAGGAAGTCGTCGAACTCCAACGCTTTGCAGACATCCAAGTAGGTCTTGCTCTGGTTGACCTTCTGGTAATACTTCTCCTTGCCTGGAATCATTTGCGACAGGAGGTACTTTGTGTTTCCAAACCGATTGTTGACGTCCATTGATATCTTGATATACTGCTGAACCACCTCTTTCCAATGCTGCTTTCCTCCATCAGCTATGCTTTGGAACACACTAGGGTTCTTTTCGGCAGTTGTCGCAATCATAGCTCCGTCGGCGCCGAACTCGGCAGCAAGTTGAAGACCCTGGTCACGGTTTTCCACGTCTCCGTTCACAAGGCAAGCAACGCCATGCTCGTGGCAAACAGACGCAATCATGCGCAGTTGCCCTCGGAGGGCCCTTTCGCGTGGTCGCATTGGTGTCGTGCGGCAGTGGATGGTCAGGGCAGTGATGCCTGTGGCACAGAGTTTCCTGACCAAAGCCTCCGTCTCGGGCGCGGTCTCCAGCAAGCGAATCTTGACGCTGATGCCAATCTCGAATTCAGGGACGATATTCTTGACCAAGGCTTCCAAGATGGCGCAGAGCTTGTTAGGTGTACGCAGAAGCGCAGCGCCCATTCCACCGCTGGTGCTAAAGGGCTTTGGACAGCCGGCATTGACGTCGATTCCGGCGACGTCCGCGGCGACGAGCCTAGCTGCCTGCACCGCACGTTCAGGATCGGAGGTGCCGATCTGGAAAATATGCTTGGTCCCTTCTTTCTCTAGGTGTGATCGGTAGATGACACTTTCCTTGGGCTCCTTGGAGTTACTGCTCGACATGCGGAACCATTCGACAATCTTGGTGTCCGGATTGTACCGTCTTGTCGTTCCTATCATAGCTCGATCGACCGTTTCTGGGCCTATATTGAAGCAGTTAGAGGGCAGGCCACTTCAGCATCGTGTTGCGCGCGGGACGTACCCCATACCAAATCTGCGCCGTATCGGAGGGAGAGGAGTCGTGTCGGGAGTTCTCCAGAACGGACCATGGGGGCCAAGACAACCTTGCCCCGGTAGTCAACCCCACGAGGGGGGATTGGGACTTTCTTGACCTCAGTTGACATGCTTCTCCTGAACAGCGCGCGGAACATAATCTTGAGAATGAGCGCCCAAAAAGTGGCGAAGCGCATCGTGAATGCGGGCTGAGGAGAAAAGAGTTGTCCCCATAGATCTTATCGATAAGCCGGGCCGAGGCCCACTGCCGACTTTACGGAGAATGTACCTTGTTATTCTTCCCAAACAAAATGTAGCAAAATGAGCAACACAACGAAGGATCCATGTTTACGAAATAGTATTCATCAGCATACAGTGAGATGAATCTTTAAAGAAAACCCTGTAACGTAGAGTGCTTGTAGAAAGAATAGTAAAGAAGTTCACTAGCATTTACCACGTATTCCCTAAGGATATTCTTAGGATTTCCTCATAATTTTCCCTAAAATTCCCCCATGATGGATAGCCTTGAGAAGTTAGCTTGCGGGTGCGTTTTTTGTCTTCTCTCCTTTGGTATTTAGATGGCAGTGTTTCCATCTCGATGCCTTGAGATTGTTTATCAACGCTTCGAAAGTGCATCTCCGACTCCCACCTAAATTAGCCGGACTTGGAATTCACCAACTCGCCGCTATTAAAAAAAGCACTTGATCGTGCTCATACATGCTTGGTTGCTACACTTCTATCACAAATCACCAACAGACTCATTCAAATCGGTCAATCAACCGTTGAACTGGATGTGCGTAATGGTGCGACAAATTAGATGTGATTCATCAGGGGACTCACATGCATGAGGCATTACTTCGTTCTCTTCCCCTTGTCATGCTGTGATACAATGTGTGTGCAACCATTCGCTGCAACCTCGCCTCGAAATCCGGCTGTTGGTTCATCTGCTTCTACCTTTAATTAGACCAACTTTGTATAGCGTACAGCCTGCTCCGAACCAGCTTGCGAACTCGGAGACCGTTACCATAGGCCAACAGAAGCTCTCAACTTCGAGGATAGTCACAATCGCCGGCCCCGTATTCATGGTCTCCATTGTTTCATGAGGTCCGATGCTGTTAAAGCTGGGACATGAACAAAGGCGCAGATGCTTGAGTGACACTCTGTTCTGATAGCCTCAGCCGCTGGCTCATGCAAGTGTAATGGCAGCCAACACCGGCACTTTTCCCGCTTTGCAGTTGTCCAGAAGCGGTATGCGAACCATGGGGCCCGAGATGCCATGCGTTTTGGGGGCGCGCGGCAGTGTAGGCGAGATTAATGCCAGAGGCCAAGTGCGGAAATACCAAATACCAGCTGCCACGACTGTGTTCCAAATTCAGACGAACCAAGCAGGGGATCATTAGCGCATGTTGTCACACCCAGAAGCACGCGACACCAAACCAGCCTCCCTCTCTTTTGGGAGGAGGGGGGCCGATTGATTCACATACGCTTCGCCCTGTGGTTTTCCTTGTTTCCATTCCCCATGGAAGGTCGACCAGAAGCCGTGTTCGAAAAACTCCAAGCCCCCTCCCCTCTCCCCGCCCCCCCTGGGTCCCTCCCAGGAGACGGGATTACGAAGTTGCCCCATCGAGCAGATCCAAATTTAACTAGCGGCTACACCTAAGCTGGCGGGAACGGCCATCATCATGGAGCCAGCCAGCACCCAGTCCTCTTAGATCAGACTGGACCCTGCTGCGCGACAAGACAGTCGTATACGACCTTTGGGTTGTTGAAACGGCCCCACGGTTTACCTTTATAACTGCCACAGTGCGGCACTGAGCCTCGTGTATATAGCCTTCGCCCCCCTTGCTATTTTCGTTTGAGACTATACGAAGGTTCTTTTCGATACCATTTTTTTTTCTCTTTTCAGTCGAGCTAATCGGCACCCGTACCTGGCGCCTAGTGGCCATTGGCTGTTGATCGTTCCCTTTTCCATTAAGGAGGGAGGGGTGTGAATGGGGGAGCGCCGAAGCAAAGAGAGGGATGGAGGGGTTTCCAGGGGGGGGATTTGAGGGGTCACGCTACCTGTCTACTGCCTTATCTCTCGTGAGGCTTGGGTTGTGTTGGTTGTAGCTGTACTCTATTCCTGGCTCATCTTATGTTAGCAAAGCTCCCTCGAACTTGCAGTATCGGATTGTGTGCCTCATGATCAGCAGTTAGTGGACATTGCACAGTCTTGGACTTGTCGCATTGTTCCGTTGAAACAAAGTCGTGCCAAGTTCGTAAAGGTGGCCAGTCCCGTAGGGGTGTTTGTTTAGCGGCAATTGGGATAGTCTATGTTGTATGGGTCGCCAGTAACCCCTTGGTGCGGCCCTGAAACTCCTTGAAGCCTGGCCCGATCAAGGCAAGGCGCTCCCAAGGGAAGCTAAAGACGCAGCGGGAGGGTCACCTCAGGTACTTTGGCTCACTGAAGGGAGGCAGGCCAGGCCAAGGTACAGACATTGGACCATGCCTCTTCACCTCTTTTATCGTCCCTACCTTACCTGGTACCTTACCTGCCTCACAGTACCTGCCTACCATACCTACCTGCCAATCAACCAACCAACCAAACTACTCCAGGATCCGTCAACCCTTGGTCTTGTATCCCAACCTCGCCCGCGCCCAGGGTCGACTCCCTTCCAGATGACCACATCTCACGGCTCACAATTGATCATTTCTGATTCCAGTCGCCAAATTTGGGTCTGACCAACACACCATCACCAACTCTCGTTGGTTTTATTCCCCCCCAAGCGTCACCCTGACCCTGTCCTCCCCCACATGTCAAGCCGCTTCTTGTCCGAGCCCAGTCCCTACTGACCACCAACTGACCCCACTCGCATTATCCAACGAAGTCGCCGACCGCTGGTTATAACGTCGCCCGCGACACCTTTGCCTTGCCTCGACGAATCGATTCCACATTTGGTGGCCCTCTCCCATCAGCCCGGTTTCAATGACGCCGCCCCCTCGTCAACAACATGGAAAATGAGTCGCCTTACATGGACGAGGGGCGCTCGTCGAGGAGGAACCGCTTGATGGGGAAGCTGTTTGGTGGCAGAGAACGAAAGGTCGATGTCGATAACGCAGCAAACGTCGATGCTTTCCTTCACAGTACCGCAGATAACCTCGAAGTCTTCCATGCGCCTCCGCCGCCGCCGCCGCCTTCAACCATCATTCCTAAGCTCGCGAAGCTGGACACAAGTATATCCCGTTACCCTCAGGCCCTGGCTGTCAACCAGCAGGCCCAACTGAATCGCCCCATTGCTCCGGGCCGACACGAGTCCAATGTGTCTTCACGAGTCCCGCGGCCGAACAAGAAGGGCCTGCTCGTTAGATTTGTGGATTCGTATCCGGAAATTATAGGCGAGGGCGGTGATGAGTCCGAAATACCAACCGTTGAGATCTCCAAACGGAAGCCAGCCGCACCCCGTCCCCCTCAGCACCGATCACCACAACCATCCCCCGGACGATCCTCCGCGGCGACTGCTCAGAACAACTCTGCGAGAGCAGAAGACGATTTCCAGCCTAAAGCACTGAAGCGCACCCAAACAGGCTTTTCGTCCATTTACGAGCCCGACCCAGACCAGACACCCACGTCCACGTCTAGTTCCAAACACCTCAGTCCTGTTCCCACCCAGAACACTGTGTTGCCTGGCAGATCTTCCTCTACATCATATCTGGAGACCAGCGGTAGGCATGACGAGAATAGGAGGTCCTTCATTGAGGTGCACCAGGCTCAAATGCGAGAGGCGGAAGGCCAAGCCTTCGCGAAAGCAGCCCGCACAGCCAGCGCTGCATCCCCACATGACTGGGAGGATCGTAAACAATTCTTCCCACCTGAGTCGGATTCACCACCGGCAGCTACACAACGGCCTGTGTCGCTAGTTAGCACAAACGGTGCGCCACCGCCTCCCCCAGCCGTTACATACAGCCCAGTAGCGTCCCTGGCGTCGACCACCTCAAGCATGTATTCACCGAAGGAGAACTCTCAAATGGACCCTAGGATCACCCGTCAACTCAGTGTGGCATCTCAGCTTGAGCCACCTCCGATGGCCGCCAGGGCAGCCTCATTCAAGCTACACGATGTCGTTACTGCGGCCGGCGACGATGCCCTCAATATGTTCGTGGCAAGAACGCGTCACCTTTTCGAGTTATTCAGGCTCCATGCGGAGTCTGTCAAACCTGTATCAAGTAGCCCGCCACAAGGTTGTGCCCGTGCAGCGCTTTGGTGGTTCCTGAAAGGAAGAATGGGCCTGGAGTCTGCCGTTCGCGAGCGCCCAACAACGTCACAGGGGCAAATGCATAATGAGCTCGACCGACAACAAGCCTACACCAATCTGGCCAAAGGCTACTGGCTCTGCCAAGAAATCATACCGACTGCGATGCAGGCACAAGGATTGGCCCCCGACCCTGAGGTCGCCGAAGTGGCGCAAGGCTTAGTTTCGGCTCTACGAAAGCTGGCCATGTCGATGAAGCGCAATGGGTTCCTTCCTCCCGAAGAAGCTTTCCTCCCCCAGACAATTGACAAGTCCATCTGGATAGAGTATCAAACGCTCAGTCAAGACATGATTGCTCTACTTTCTGGCAATTGGGGATCAACCATGACCGCAATGCAGTCGACACTCTCAAGTCTACATCTCTTGGACGCTTTCCCCATTGGCGATACAAACGAGAACTTCTGCTACGGGCGGGTGGCCGCAGACATTTATCTCATGGAGCAAGGCAGGGATTCCCAGCGCATTTATTTCCCTTGCCTAGTGTCCATGGTTCGGCCTCAGAAACTAACTGGCCTTGTTTTTGTGCTTGCGAGCCAGAATGGCAGCATACAGCTTCCTATCCAGGAGACACGAAGCGGTGGTGCGGCCTGGGACGATGTCCGCTGGCGCAGCGAAACCTGTACTCTGGACGTTCGGCTGCCTCGCGGCTTTATGCTTGTCGTACAGCTCTCGCAACAAGATTACAAAATGGCGTACAGCATGTACGAGTTCTTTGCCAAAACTCGCGCAACACTATTCCCGCGAAGCGATGAGGAGGTGGCAATCCGAACCAATCTCAGGTCCTTTCAATACATGGACAGCGACCCTCAATCTCGCGTCTTTCCTAAAGAGGCGATTTTGCACTGCGAGGTTGCCTTGTTCGAAAGGATACACAAGGAAAACGGTCCCTCGGGCCCACGGAGCTGGCATCGTGGATTCCGCGTGGCGGTCGTCACAGGCCCGCGAACGAGGACGCTGAATGGAGTTAATCATTCATTCCCACCTCAACTGCCTATACAATTCGGGTTTTTCCGCGCGGAAGGGGACATGCCGGCTCTGTCGCTCAAATTTGATGACGGACGTCGAAAGGGCCGCATGGTGCTAGTCTTTGCTGATGAAAAGGAGCGGATCAAATTCCATTCTACTCTTACGGGAACAGCACTGGATCATGATGAGAAAATATTCGCAGATGTGCCGCTCAAGGGCTTCATGATAGCCCAGAGCCTTCGAGAACCGACGGGAATGGCCCCGTTCAGCCGCATGCCGTGGAAGGCAGCCAGGGTGGTCAACGATGAGTCCAATAGTAACGGAGACCTGCCTCCAACTGTGTTAGCAGACAGGTTGAAGGTGGTTTTCGAATACCAGAACGGTACTATCACGGACAGGGTAAACGTAGCTCCCGGAGAGCTACGAATGCGTCTTGAAGTGTCAAATGCGAAGGTCCTGCGGGTTCTCCGTCAGCCGCAGTATGACATTACAATGTCTGTATCCGAGGCTCAGGTGCCGAAGGAGGTACCACGTGGCATGACGGATGCTCTTCAGCTTATTCAGCAGCACCAGACGATTCGAAGCATGGAGTTCAACAATATCCAAGATCTTCATGCGTTCCAATTCGCGCTTACCGGATTCGAGGTCATGTTCGATGCCCTCGCCGTCACGTTCGCGATTGCGCGTCGACGCATGGTGGTACCTATTCATAAGAAATGGGAAGCTGGTTATACACGAATCCAAATTGTGAGACAGGAGGACAAACAGTTACAACTGCTAGCCTTCTTTGAAGACTTCGTCCACGGACACTGCATGAATTTCGTGTTGAAGGGTACCGACAACTACGAGAGCATATCGCGGAGCGGGAAGAGTGGCATAAGGTTCTTGGATGCAAAGTTTCCACTGCCGCGGTTACCAGCAGACAAGGACCAAGACTTTGACGATATGGCTTTTGTCTGCCTCGACCTTCCTGATTTACCGGGCGAGCATGATGACATTTCCATCTGGTTCGAAAAGGAAACAGGTGAGTACAAGATCTCCAGACATGGATTGCGTATAGCATACAGCTACTAACAATGCCCCCGGTAGATCGTGAAAAACTTATCCAGTGTCTGCCAGCACCGGTAAAGGAATCTGCGAAACTGTCATCGTTACTGAAATAAGCCAAAATGGTGGAATAGGGCTTGGCCGTCGGCATGAAGGAGACCTGTTGAAAACATGTACTTGAAGCATGGACTCTTGCATCATGATGAGGTGATGATAAGAGAGTCTTGTTGGGATGGTAGTCGCTTGGAAGAGAAGGTGCCATTCGGACTAGAGACGGAAAGCGGCGGCGAATGTGGGCATACCGGGGTTGTGGACGCGAAGCCGTGATGGAGGAGATGTTCTATTGGGACTGCATTCCGTTCGGCCAGCATTGATATCAGAAGAAGGGCCGACGTGGCGTTGAGATATTATTCATTTTATGGATGGACTACAGCATGAGAGCATGAACGCAAAGTCAAGCTTGATGCCGCAAATCTATTTAACGATATTGCGTGTTGGGTATCTATTTGTCCTGCAAAATGTGCTGGGCGGACTTGTTCAAAATCCGAGGACCGAGGCGTCGGGAGATGCGAAGCCGAAGTCCACCGCTACCGACGGGTTCCCAAGTAGGAGGCACTTGGGGGCCGAAAATAGACTACCTACCTATACCTAGACTAACGAGAGCTCCCAGCAAATTAGCGATGATTGCAGATCCTTGTGCCCTCCCTACCCGAGAAGCCAGGCTAGCAACGTCATCAGTGGGGTTGTTTTATTTTTCGACAAGCCCCTCTTGGACCATTGCGAAGAAGGCTCGTTCACCATGAGCTTCTGGTAAAAAGACTGTGATTGACTGTGATCCAGGTTGATTGGGTGTAAGTTGACGTACATACTTAACTTAGCTTGGATAAATCACACGGATTCACTCCATGTGTCTCAGATACAGCTCGGGTAGTGACTTCAGGAACCAGCAGATGCATGTCTCAAAAAGAAAAGAAAGGAAGAATAAGGGGGGAAATTCAGCCTCAAACAGAGCTGGTAGCACAAGAAATGACGTCGTAGTTTGCATGGGCGTATCTACATTGGTAGACAGGCGAATGGGAGGTGATGGGAGCAAGCTTGTCCGGCAAATGATTTCCCAACATGGCGGCATATCGCAATTCGGATGCAGAATTCCGTATGTTATCGCATTATCTACGGTGAGATTGAACAAAGTCTCGAAAGCCCATGCACTACTTGGTGTATTTGTTTGCTCGCCTCTTGGCACCTGGCGGGCCGAACAACGGTGTAGCTCACGCACGCACGGGGCTCCATGGAATGTGCACAACACGCACACCTTCCAGTCACTTACATCATGCATGCTCACGCTTATTCGATCTACCAACAGCCTGCCTCTACCATCAACCTTGCGGGACGCTACCAAGCTACGCACATACCGCTTGCCTACATTTAGGTCGGGGGGGGGGGGGGGGGTTGCGGAGGGTTTTTGCAGCCAGTGCAGTCTCTTTCGTGTGCGCGCGTACAGGCGCTTGACAGGGAACGGATGCGTGGAGTGAATGATTCGATGTAGTCACTGGCCTCGGAGCCAAGGGTCTATTGAGGAGCTGCCACCACGGGAGCTCTGCTCCCTGGTCTGTTCCAGGCCGGCCTGGGCAAACAAACGAGTTCAAATAGCTTCCCGAGAGAACCGGGGACGGTACATCAGTCCAAGTAGCTACCTCTTGAGTAAGGTACGTACTCACCTTACCTTACTGCTGTTGCTCTCCAAGCTGTTCCATGATTGCACATGCACTGCATGGCGGGAACACCAGTCTTCCCTTTACATACAACGTATGCCTGGCCTTACCTTGCCCTTCCTTGCCTTGCCCTTTTAAAACCTGGCTCATCGTCATCACCATCGTTCCCATCAGCCATTTCTTCCTCTCTTTGGCACTCTTGAATCGTCCTCTCTGACCAAGCCAACCCTGACGACATTATCTCGCCAAGGCCGTGATCCTCTGAAGTGGGAGGCTCTCCCTGGATTCATGTTCCCGTTTGTTGCCTCTTGTCCAGCTCCCATCTACCTTATACCTACGCTGACGGAGGGAGGAGCTTTTCGTTCTGTACGTTTCGCTAACAGACTTTGTTCAGTGCTCTCTGGTTACATTAGGCAGTTCCCCAAACAAAAACGCCGCACCTGTCGATTTCGTCATCTTCGCACAACCCAAGCCCACGCCGTCGCGCTGCTCTCCAGCCGACCTTTTTCAGCACCCAACTCTGGTGAGCGAGCGAGCGATCCGGCGGAACGAGGACTGAGCCCCGCACCAAAAGCAGACAAGGCCGGGCTTACAACCGACCCAAGCCAAAAAAGAGCGCCAACGCAGCCCAGCAGCAGAGTGGCATAGCCCTGGCTTGGAGGGGGAGGGGCTCCGTCACCTTGTTATTCCTTTGTTCCCGATACCTCCGTGCATCACAGCGCCGCTACCATGGGACTGGTATCGGTACACGGGCGTCGCAGGACGTCGTCGGCCAGTGAGTCCCCCCAGGTGCCATCATGGCCTCCTACCACACGTCGGTTCCGTCACTCTTCCAGTCGCAACGAATCCGCGTATTTCCCCCCCACCAAGCCCAAGCCCATCTTTTGCGCGAGCTTGCGACTCCGGCATCCACGGGCTAGACAATGTCCATGTTCCCGCTCTGGACGCATGCGCATACCCTTTCCTCACTTGTCCCTTCTCCTTGATTCGCCTCGTTGGCCCGATACCCCAAATCTCTTGTTCCTCTGCCCTGTCCACTAGCTCTTGACTCGAAATGCTGACTGGCTGGTTTGCGCAACCTGAAGGCAACCGCTCGTCCACCGACGAAGCGAGGGGCGATACCGACGATGATACCCAGGTCATGGAGCCCGATCAGGGCAATGGTAAGTTCAGATAACTCGTCGACCGCATGCGCAAGTGTTGCTAACGTTCTGCAAACAGTCCTGTCGCATATCATCTCGCAGCTGCGACCCGGTGCTGACTTGAGTCGCGTTGTCTTGCCCACCTTCATCCTAGAGCCCCGCAGCATGCTGGAAAGGATCACGAAGTAAGCATCAACCAAGAATTACAAAAGTCATGATGCGCAGCCTATTAACCCTTTGATAGCTTCATGTGCCACCCCGAAATGCTACTGCATATTCCCACGATAGACGACCCAACAGAGCGCTTCTTGTCTGTCGTGAAGTTTTATCTAAGTGGCTGGCATATTCGCCCTCCGTTCGTGTGCCTCTTATCCTAAGGACATGTATCCATTCGCTAACTCATTCATTATAGCGGCGTGAAGAAGCCCCTGAACCCAATTCTTGGCGAGGTCTTTAGCTGTTACTGGGAGTTTGCGGACAACAAGCGAGCCTACTATATCTCCGAGCAGACCTCGCACCATCCTCCCAAGTCAAGCTATTTTTACATGGCCCCCGACCATCACATTCGCATCGATGGCACTCTGAAACCACGAAGCAGGTTTCTTGGAAATTCTGCTGCTAGCCTCATGGAAGGTGTTGCATTCCTTTCGCTGTTGAACAGGGGCGCCGACCCATCAAAGGGCGAACGATAGTGAGTTATTGCTTTTGCAATCAATGCCTTGTGAAAGCAATCTAACTAACACCTGTTTTCTTCCACCAGTATCCTCACACAGCCAAACATGTATGCTCGAGGTATTCTATTCGGCAAGATGAAATATGAGCTGGGCGACCATAGCTTTGTCAGATGCCCAGAACTCGACCTCGTCGCTGATATCGACTTCAAGACCAAGGGGTGGGTAGGCGGAACCTACAACGCCATCGGAGGGCATGTTAAGAGGGCAAGTACGGGTGAGATTCTGTACGAGCTTTCCGGCTTGTGGAGTGAGGAAATGTTCATCAAGGATGTGACAGTAAGCCAACCTCCTTAGCGTATCTTGGGAGGATCATCTTAGTAACCTATATGCAGACTGGCCATCGCGAAATGTTCTTCGATGCGCATACAGCAAAGCCAAGCCCGCCTATGGTCCGGCCGATTGAGGATCAGGAGGAGCGTGAATCCCAACGCCTCTGGGAGAAGACAGCGAGGGCTGTGAAAGAGAGAAACCACGAGCTGGCCACCGACGAGAAGACAAAGATCGAGGATCGGCAGCGCGAGGAAGCAGCGGCCAGGGCACATGATGGTGTAGAGTGGCATCCTCGTCTGTTCCGGCGAGTCAATCCCAGTCAAGACGTGGCTGAGGAGGGAGAAGAGGACCTCGAATGGATCATCAACACTGAAATGCAAGTATCCACCTTTCATTTGCGGCGGCCAATTCTAATGTCGACATAGTGATTATTCGGCTTCGCCTGAGCAACAAGCGGAGCACATTATGAGCATCTTCCCCATCATCAAGGGCCAGAAGCCAAACCAAGCCAATGCCATCCCGAAGTACGAACCAAAACCTCCTGCGGAACCTCAAAGCCAAGATGCGTCAAAGGGCGACGACCTCATTGATTTCGGCCAAAACGAGGAGCCTGCGCAGCCACCTCCCGCGCCATCTAAGCAGCCCAATGAAATTGAGAACATGTTAGCATCCACAGGAAAACCTGCTGAAGGGCCTCTAATCGACTTCGCTAAGGATCTGAAGAAGGATCTTCCAGCGGGGAGCAAGGAATGAGCTGACCGATGGACGGGATAGGATTTGGAACCGGGCTAAACAACCATTGGCTCACTGGCACATAAAGACATTTTGCATCAGAAGCAACCGTCAGCATCGCATGCATCACGCCGTCACTCTTCATTGAATAGGTACCATAGTCACAAGGTAATGCATGATTCAATTCATGTTGTGTACATATTGGTAGTACCACAAGAATACGCTCCATTCGAGCTAAACTCAAGCTGTTCCCTCTGCCTGAACGCCGTAACCAGTAACCAGTCCGTTTTGACACCCTTGCCTTATCACACAAACGCTTGTCGATCGGATAAAAATCAGAACCTCCGGCGCGAAGGTTCCGGAGTCGGTGATCGGCTGACGCTCCGTTCGTCACGCCCACGCATCTTGAGCCACTTCTTGGTGCTGTTGGTGAGTTCGCGGTCGAGCTCGTCGCTGGGGTTCTTGCGGTGGATGAAGTTGCAGAAGCCACCTCGGACGCAGCCCTCGCCCGAATTCAGACGGCAGCAGGCTTCGCGGAAGTCGGTGACGGGGCTGAGCTCGCAGTAAATGGGGCGGGCGGCGTACCAGCGGCTGTTGAGCACGTCACAAGCCTTCTGGGCGGATTCTTCGTACTTGAAACGGGCGTAGACGTTTCCAATTAGGTCTAGAGAGAAAGATTAGTAAGAATTATACACATACCCAGATCATCGCCACATGGTGAGCATTTTGCGTATTTGCGCCGAGATCCAGGTGAAGGAAGTGGGCATTTGAACGTACGGTCATTGTTGTTGTCGCATACGACAAGCTCCTCCAGCTCGCCATACTTGCACAGCTCGCACCAGATATCCTCGTAAAAGGCGTCGAAGTGGTTCTGCAGCTGGGCCGGGTTCATGCGGTTCTTGGGGTCGTAGGCCGGGTTCTGGTACAGGTTGGGCATGAGGATGGTCTGGCTGTACGAGGGCTTGACATGTTTTCGGGAGCAGCGGTCGCCGTGACGGCATGCGCCGATTTTCTGAGTAAACAGATTCGAATGTCAGTACAGCTGCTCAGCCATGCATGGAGAAAGGGAGAGGCAGAGGGCTGCTCATCGCGTACGCCTCCGGGGGGGGCCGCACACACGCGCGCGCTCGCTTGCCTGAGAGAAAGCAAAGGGAGAATATCAACGTACAAAGTAGAATGAGCAGTTGACCTTGTCAAGCTCGGTTCCGAAAATCGAAGCCAGGAAGTTGGCCATGCTGATGTTGGGGTTGTCGGGTGATGAAGTATGGGAGGGGAGCGAAAACGAAAACCGATTTGGATGAGCCTGCTATCGCGAAATAGCATTCGGCGAAGGAAAAGAGTCCGGCTGAGATTGATGCAGGTATCTTAGCCTTGCGCCACAGGGAGTTGGAGTGATGAGGCTGAGTCACGTGGGTTTGTGGCTGATTTGTCAACCAACGCTCTGGAGTCTTCTACTGTGTGCAAGAAGAACGGGCCACTTTGGCGTGGAATACCTACCCAGGTACCTAAGGTAGTCGTGTCTACTTTGTGATCTATGTACCTTAGTAGCTGTAAAGCTCCTAAAAAAGACGTGTGTGTTTGAAGCGCCTCGAATTTGTTCTGCTTTTCAAAGTTCCTGGACGGACTATACTATTCACGCCCAGTTTTCACTTGGCTTCTTCTACATTTGTGCATGACGGTTTCATGATGTAGACTTAATTACCTTGTGCAGCTAATGCTCTGTGGAGGAAGGTTATGTTTAAGCATTGAAGCAATATTGACCAAAGACAAGCTCAAGTGCCACAATCAGGACGAAGAGGTCCGCATGGCTGGTTACCAGATTTGCGCATGCATGTGCTAAGCTTTCGACGTGTGCAGTCAAGGTAGCTGCTAAATGTATTTTAGTGCCACTGGGACGCCCCCCCGCCGGATTGTCATGGGCTACCACGGCACTAAGCCCGATTCGCTGGGAGCCTCTCTAAGGGGAAACTAGGCTTAGCCAGGATGGAGAGCAACCGCAGGGACCCCTTCGAAAAGCAAGATCGATAAACCTCCTCGCCAACCCCCCTCTCTGCGTTTCTTCGCTCTCCTGAAAACCTTCCTTACCGACCGAATGCTTCGAACTCCTAGCAGCGCCCCATAGCCCACGGGGACATTGACGGCCCGGCTGACGATGAGTTTACCGTCTTGAACAATTTGTCCAATCTTTCCATTTTGCCCACTTTAAACAGGAGAAACAAAATGGACCAGGCCGATATTCCAGCGCTGCTTGCGCGCCTGGCCAGCGACGAGGATGCCGCGCGCAAGATGGCCGTCTTCAAGCTCCAGAGCTCCATCAACGACCCGTCCTTTGCCGATGTCTTCATATCCTCCGGCGGTCTCGTCGTCCTGCGTCGCCTCATCATGTCGGCCGGCGGAAACACGCTCGCCTACGCGCTGCAGAGCCTCACGCGACTCCTCGAGGTCGACATGGGCTGGGAGATCTTCGAGGGCCCGACGGCGAGCGATCTCGTCGAGCGCATCGTGGAGCTCATCGTCACCAACCCGCTGGTTAATATCCTCAGGGGCGCCATGTCTATCCTAGTCGCCCTTGTGAACCACTCGCAGTCTGGGGGTCAGTCCGCCGCACAGCGCACCCCGGGCACGTTTGGCTTCCGCGCCCTCAAGCCGGCCGTGGCAGTATATCCGCACTTCTTCGAGCACGTTATACACCAGCTGCAGAGCGCTGATCATGCGCTGTGCGCCAATGCGCTCATGTTGATCAATGCTCTCATCCGCGATGCGGTCTCCGCGGAGGACGCCGCTGTGAGCGGGAAGCCAGCTGGCGCCGCCAACATTGTCTCGGTTCCGGAAGAATGGCCAAAGCTTATCAAACGATTGCAGGACCTCGGTCTCATCAAGGCAGTCTACAATCTCATGCAGAGCTCTGCGCTACAAGACTTGGCGCACCCCATGCTAGAGTTTCAGTCCCTGACAAAGGTGCTTCTTCGAAAGTGGCGCGAAATTCGGGTCGACCTTGAACGGCCGGACCACAGACGGGCACTCAAGGGGCTTCATCTCGCCAGCGCGCCAGACAGAACAGGCATCAACGGTCCTGCCAAGGAGGAGGCTGCCGAGGCGGCGAAGAAGGATGCGCGGAGACATAACTCGGAGAAATGGAGGAGGCTTGGATTCGAAACGGAGAGCCCCGCGCACGACTTCGACATTGCAGGATATCTGGGGATGATTGACCTGACGGACTATGTGCGAAAACACGAAGATGGCTTTCAGAAGCTATTACTGGAACAATCGGCAAGGCCTGCTTCCGAGAGGTGTCCCATAGCCCGCGCCAGCCTGGCTGTAACCATGATCCTATATGATCACTTTGAGGTCGATAAGATGGAGCTCGAAGATACCAAAGGCCGTCAAAGTATGGACAGAGCTAGTCATGACACATTATTCCGACCACTGCTCCTTCAGTGGTCGCGGCTTCATACTGCCGGTCTGCGCAGTTTCTTCCGGGTGTGGAAGGCGACCGGAGCAGAGCAGGGCGATTTTGAAAAAGTGGCCGAGCTTGTACGGATTCTGGTGGAGCAGGTTGTCGGTCAAGCTACACGAACTAAAGATGTGCTGGAGGTGGAGGACGAAATGCAGGAAATCGATATTGGCCGACTGCGCAAAATCCAAATGGAGCTACTGGAGATGTCGTTTGAGGATACGTGGGGCCAGCACCTGCACCAAGTGCGGGAGGACCTGAAGCAAGAAGCGCTGCAATTCGTCAAGGAACAACGCATACGGTGCCTTTTGCAGGGGATGTGGTTCAATAAATCAGGACTACAGACGGGCGAGGATCGAGGTGATACTCCCTGGAGGTTCATCAGGCTGTCGTATAATCGTCGGTATCTTCACTATGCCGATTTCGATCAGAGGGCGGAACAAGACCCGGGTCTTGACGTGTTGACGGAGAAGGTGGACCTCAGCACAATCAGCTCGGTGGTCTCGAATGTTTCAGCGCCGAACGAGGACGCGACGAGTACGAACAGCAACACTAGCCATCCTAAAACAACCACCAAGATCACGATATACAGTTACGTGAAGCCGGGACAGACGAAGGAGGGAGCTGAGCCTAATGAGCAACCGGTGCTGACGCTGCGGCCCGTCAGTCACAGCGTGGCGTCAGAGTGGCTCGACGGGCTACTCATGCTCCTGAACCAAGCTCCAATCACAGCGGAGACAAACAAACTAGTCAATTTGGTGAGCGACTACGGGCTGAAGATCCGGCTACTCAATGTACGAATGGACTCGGCTTTCGAAGGGCCGCCGCCGGGAGCGGGCGTGGTACCGAGTCGAGAGGGGCTGGATGAAGACTACTTCTTTGAGGTGTAATGGTGATGGATTGTTGCAGGGGCATATTTGTTGGCGCAGAGCGGGATGTTTTGACTGGAGAAGGAGATCCCCTTTGGATAGGCTGGCTTTGTATCTTGGTCACAGCTTGTTTGTGTTTTTCCTGTTTTCTGCTATATACCCTTCCTCCCCGATTGGGGATTAGATAGCTGGACGAAGTACGGCGCACGAGCTTTGATAGGACTGGTTTGGATCGGACTCCTGCTATCATTGTTTTTTTGACTGGTGAAGGTTACCGACTGCCTCAGCGTGGCGCGGTGTGATTGCGCACGATGCGCTGTAATGTAACATCACATCGCAGTGATGCTTGCTTTGTTTTTGTTTGTTTGTTTTTGTCGGTCTGACAGCATCTTCCTCCGTGGTAGGGCCGCAAGGGCCCAAGTAATGCGAACATGCCGCACTCCAATTCGAACCGAAGGTAGATAGATGCCCAACGGACGGGCCTTTTGTTTGCCACAAAAGACGACGTAATAATCAAGGAGACTTGCCGCGAGGGGGGTACAGTACGAGGGGGAGCTTGTGAAGCTGCAAGGCCTGCAAGTTGGCAATGTGGAGGTTTGCCAGAGCTCGGGAGCTTTGCGAGGCCGGGATTGGCCCGGGACCGGAGTGGAGAATAGCTGGGGCACACGAGGGTAGCAAAGCGGGTCGATGATGCAAATCAGGAAAGACAGGGCGGAGATGGAAAAGATGGAGAATGACGGTACATACATGACTACGAAGATTTGACGATTCTACGAAATAGAGGACCATGGACGAGCAGGCTCTTCCGATTGCTAGTTGCATATTCATGTGGCAAGGATGAGAAAAAGTCGTAGAGGTTGTGCGGTGTAGGATATCAGGAAGAGTAAGAAAGCCAATAAAAAAAATACCTATAAATCAGGGTCCTATCGCAAAGAACTTCTCGCACGCGCAGACATCGTCTTACCTGCCCCAAGCAGGAGAAGGGGCCAAGAGGCACCGTAACGTTAAGATCCGGCTACGGTCGCCTCATGAGCTTAAGGTACAGAGCTGTACAGTAAGATAGCTTACTAGCCCACGACGTGCAGCTGGTGTATGGTGATGTGCTGCCGGATCGGGACTTGGGTGCGTTGTCTGGAGAGGCGGTGACGGAGGCCCGCTTTGCACGGAAGCTTGGACTTTTGGGGGAAAAGGAAGGGACGGGCGCAAAAGCACGCGATGCGGTGCATGATAAGTGGTTCGTCGAGGGCTGAGACTGGCTGCTGGATGGTCGGCCGTCCACTCTTGTGTCCACGCTTGGCTGGGTGCTAAGGCAGCAGGGCATGGCATAGCATGGCATGGCATGGCATGGGCAGGTCAAGCGTCCGGACGCAAGGGAGTTGGTTGCCAGCTTTGCGGTCCGGGCCAATCCAGTCGAATCCAATGGAGCGAATCAACGGTCAGTGGTAATTGACTGAGGAACAAGAAAGAAAGAAAGAAAAAAGTCTGCAGACATGGACATGGACACGGACACGGACAAGGCCAAGGACGCTTTCTCTCTCCGGCCCGCTCCTGCCCGACCATTCTTTCCAATCCTCTTTTAAGAGTCGGCCATACCTCAACCTCACTCACATCTCCTCTCGCTTCGGCTGTTTTGTTTCCCCCCTTCTCCTACAAACCTGACCTGGTGGGGGAGCGGTTGATACTGACCGAGGAAGACGGAGAAGCATCCTCTGGTCGGATTGCTTTTTGGATATCCGCCAACAGGATATCGTGGGGTGTCGGTGAGCGGGCTTCTTGGCCTTCTTCTCGACGCCCTCTTCTGGCGACCCGCGAAAACAGAAGAGGAGCTTCCCATCTTCCGTTCTGTTCTGTTCCGGCTGCTTCCTACCATCACCGAAAGCCCTTGTTACGAGGCGAGGGAATCCTGGGCCCGCTTTTGAAGCCCGGATCCATTTGCGTCAGCCCAGATCCGTCTGAACTTACGTGGATACGCTACGCTACGCTCCAGCACGGTACGGTACGTCAGCCCTTTTGTCCTCACGCTTCGTGTTCAATACGGGGGTTTTGGGTGTGCGCCTGGGCAGCAGAGTTTCGGTGCCTTGTGCGGCGGTCCCCTGTGCCCGGTACGCAGCCAATACCCAGGACCTCGGTGTCACACGCGAGAGCGCGGTCAGTGCGTTGCACATCGCTGCCCGTTTCCCACGCAGCTACCCCTGACAAGCCTCGCCTGTTCTGTTTCCAAATTTACGACTCGTTTTGGTACCCAGAAAAAAAAATCCGCTGACAAGGGCCAAAGCAGGGACAATAGGGAAAAAAGGGAAACGGAAAAAAAAAAAAGTCGGATCGACAGGCAACATTAACAGCTTCTTCATCTTCCACAATCCAACAATTGACAAAGCGATTTCCTCCACGAGGCACCCTCACGCGTTCGTTCGCTGCAGAGATAGCTTCTCGTCCTGCTGGATCCGGTAAGCTCCAAACCCATCCGGCCACGCAACTCAATTCACTCCCCGTCCCCGTCCCTGGCCCCGTCCCCATAGGCATCTGCAATCTGCATTCACTATCTTTGACTTTGGGCTCCGGCACGGCCACCCCCTTCAGCCAAACTTCCTCCGGCTTACCTCGACCCGCCCCTGGCCTCCCGCTCGGCAGCCTGAAACTGTCTTTTATCTGCCTCCCTTCCCTCCCGCTCTGCCTATTGAATTCTTGTTTTGTCTTGAACACATTGTCATCTTCGCAGAAGCGCGTCATCAGACACATCCTTGCTGACGTACTCAACCCGACCCTTCAGGTTCTTCCCGACAGAGATTCAGCAAACCAACATTCCTTTGAACCACAACGTCTCCATCAACTCGAGCAACCGTCGCACGACAGCTTCTTTGCCAGATACTTATCTTCTGCTAAAAGCATAGCACTTGCTGCACAAGGTCTAATCAGCTCCGTCATCCTCACCTAATCAACACTCAACCAACCAACCAACCAACCAAAACTTCTTCGCAATGGCTCGTATTCAGATCCCCCTGGACGCCATTACGTCCCGCCTGAATCTCTCAGAGCGCTTCGGCAGTCTGCGTTCCAACAGCATGAGCGGCGGCTTCTCTAACCTGCGACCCATCTCCGAGTTCCTCGACTTTAAGCGCCTGTCCAAGCCAGCCAACTTTACCGAGATGCAGTCGCGCGTCAACTACAACTTGAGCCACTACTCCAGCAACTATGCCGTCGTGTTCGCGATGCTGAGCATCTACGCTCTCCTCAGCAACTGGCTGCTTCTCTTCGACATCATCCTCGTTGTTGCTGGCATGTACCTCATCGGTCGCCTCGATGGTCGTGATCTTGAGATCGGCACCTTCAAGGCCACCTCTTCCCAGCTTTACACTGGTCTTCTCGTCATTGCCATTCCCCTGGGTCTGATTGCTTCTCCCTTTTCGACCCTGCTCTGGCTTATTGGCGCATCCGGCGTGACCATTCTCGGTCACGCCGCACTTTTGGAAAAACCCATCGATGAGGCTTTTTCCGGGGAGGCGGTCTAGGTGGTCGGCCGCGAGCTCCCGAATTCGCGCCCCCATGGGGAAGACCATCGCGGCGCAGTCGGAGGAGAGGGGACGGTGGTGCTGCGCAGCACGGATACTGGGGCGGTGATCCCAGGATCGAGGAGGTTGCTTCGGAAGGGGATGAAGATACAGATACACAGGGCGTTGGTTTGGTTTCGGGGCGCAACTCGCGGTTTGTCAGCGACCCCCTTCGTTTTACTGGTACAGACTTGGGTGATAGGAGTAATGACGTTGTTTTTCGGCGGCCTTACGACTCAGATGGAGAGGAGGAAGATTCAGACGAGGGTAGTTCGAACTCTGATGAAGAAAACGGTTACGATGAGGAGGAGCTGGCACGGCTTTCTCCTCGACAAAAGGAAGAATTCATGGTGCAGTCCGCAATGCAGCGCATCAGGCGTGCCCAAGAAATGGGCAGAACAGATGTTCGGCTAAACAAGGAGGAACTCGCTGCCTTGGAAAGGAGACGCAAACGTTTGGAGGAAGAAGCGGAAAAGAAGAAGCGCAAAAAGAAGAAAGACAACAGGGTCTCTGTCCCCCTGGCCCAGCTAGATCCCGGAGTCGGCTCCAGCTCCCGAAAGTCGTCCAAATCAAGCCAACGACAGGAATCACTACCCCGACATGACTCAGCCAGCAGCCTGCCGGACGATGCGAACCAGCAAGTCTACCCTCCAATGGGATACTTTCCGCCTCCTTCAGGAGGTCGCTCTCGACCAAGATCAAGCACATCAGCTTCGCAGCGGCCACCTAGCCGAATGAGCGGAGTAGATCCGTTTGAATACGAGTACGGGCAGCGGCCAGCGTCCTCCGCCGGTCGACATGTATCCGACGGCGTAGCACGCCCGCGATCATCGAGGGGGTATTACGGAGAAGATGTGGCTCCACCGGTACCTGGCCGGCAACTCGACCCATTCATGTTTCAGACCGCGGGTCCGCGCGCGTCTTATCCTTCTGGCGCTGCGGCCGCCTCAAGACGGCATGTGTCGGGCTCTACCGAGCCAGCTCCGTTGTCGCGGCGCGGCACGCCTACTCCTGCCCCAGCAAGGAGTCATCGTGGCTCGAGGCGGCCTAGCCCGGATGAAGAGACAAGTGAGGAGCATAGTGAGAGCAGTGAAGAGAGCACGAGCGATGACCTCGGCAACGGGGCACAGATACGACCTCACACTAGAGGAAGGCCGGCCGCCATCGTGGTCGAAGAGTCACCGGAACCTCAGCCAGAGCCACCCAAAAAGAAGTCGTCGGGCTCGTCTCCGGTTAAGCGCAAACCGGTCAGCAGTGGGAAGAAAAAGAAGAGGTAACGGACGGGCGCCGTCACTCTCCATCATTGATAGTCTGTATACATATTCACATAATTACAAGGCAGAGCCTTTTGGCGATGCATTTCGGCGTTACTTGTTCCAGGCGAGCCTTCCGTGATTGTTTTGCCATGTCTTCTACCAAGGAGCAGAGGGTAGGTTCTTAGCTCAGAGGCCCAATGCGTTATATAAAAGATGAGTGCTTATACAAGAAGGAAACATTTTGTAGGAGTCAGGATTTTAAACAAAGAGTAGAGACATGCGATGTATTGGCCTTTTGTTCCATGCCACAATATCGATGTCATGACCGTGGAGGACATCGGGATACCATATGGACCACCTCGAAGCTTCGGATCTGATAAACACGCTTTGGATCTCTTCGGAATGTGAACACCAAGCAGTAGTCCATATAAGTGCGACTCCCCGTCGAGGCGTGGCTGGGACCTACTATGTAACGTGCATAATAACCGGAACCTTCTAAGATAGTAACGCTTCCATCGAAGCTTACGTTTACTGCATTTGAAGGGTGAGAGGCACACTGAAACCATCAGTCGCTTTTTGATTGAATCTGTCTGCCTAATGCCATGAGATTCTCCTTTCCGAGACCCCCGTCTCGACATGCTTTTCGAACCCCCTTTTATTCGTCCGGAAATCCTCGACCGAGAACCCCAATATCTGCAGATGCCCTTGAAACTAGAAAAACCACGAGAAACGAAAAGCGTCTCCTCCAGCGTCGTATTATATCCCATCCTACAGGCCATTTACCTTCTCCTCCAGGGTGGCAACAATACTAGGTACTCCCGGAGGGGTAGCAGAGCCTGCGACTGAACCGTTGGCTTCGCTAGAGTCCGCGGGTTTTGAGCGGATCGCAATGGGCTTCAGAACCGGGCTCCCAGGTCTGCTTGAGATGAACTATAGATAGGTGTCAGCAGGCCGGTTGCAACACAAGAGAGACGGCGGGTCTGCAACACGTCGCTCTCGACAGCATTGATGGCAACTCACATTGCTAGCAGCGCTCAGCAGCGCGATCAGAGAGCTCTGGACCACATCCTCGTGGATACCGATTCCCCACACCGTCTGCTTGGTGTTTCCAATCTTGCACTCGATGTATGAAGCAGCCTTCACGCCGCGACCTTCGCCGATCGCATGCTCCTTGTAGTCATTGATGTCCATGTCGACACCAACATCCTTCATTGCATTCGCCATGCTGGAAATGGGCCCGTTGCCACGTCCGCGGAGCTTGATCTCTCGACCGTCGACTGAAACGACACCCTCAAAAACACGCATCAAGTTCTTTGTCTCCTGTGTCCTGCCCGGCTGAGGCGGCGCGGGGGACTGTGAGCGGTCGGGGGTAATGGAGTAGTCAATGAGGGAGAAGCGAGGGTTCTCGCGAAGGAAGTAGGTAGTCTCAAAGAGATCGGTGATTTCCTCGGGCAGAAGCTCACGGCCAAGGCTGTCAGCCTGCTTTTGGACAATGCTGGAAAATGCAACCTGCAGACCACGAGGAATGTCGAGGTGGAGCTTGCGGAGGATGATCCAGGCAGCGCCGCCCTTGCCACTCTGCGAGTTTACACGGATGATAGCCTCGTACGTGCGGCCAATATCTTCTGGGTCCAGTGGCAGGTATGGGATCTCCCAGTGGTCCTCGTACGTCTTGCCCTGGCGCTGGCGGTTTTGCATGCCCTGTCACGAGATTCGTTAGTTCACCTCATTGACAACACAAGTTAAGAAGAAGGATCCAAACCTTTTTGATGGCATCTTGGTGGGAGCCGGAGAAGGCACACACGACCAGAGAACCGGCGTAGGGAGCGCGAGGGTGGATGGGAATCTTGTTGCAGTCCTCGACGACGTCGATGATGTTGTTCAGTTCGGAAAAGTCCAGTGCGGGAGGAATTCCTTGCGTGTACAGGTTCAGGGCCAAGGTGACAATGTCGACGTTGCCAGTGCGCTCGCCATTTCCGAACAGACATCCCTCCACGCGGTCGGCACCGGCCATCTGGGCCAGCTCTGCCGCCGCGGCAGCGGTGCCTCTGTCGTTGTGGTTGTGGACGCTGACGCAGACCTTTTCGCGCTCTGAGATGTTCCTGCAGAAGTACTCAACTTGATCAGCGAAGATGTTGGGTGTCGCGAGCTCGACCGTGGCCGGCAGGTTGACGATCAGAGGCGTCTCGACGGAAGGCTCCCAGGCGGCCTTGACAGCGTCCACGACCTTGACGGCGTACTCGGGCGAGGTGTCGGAGAAGCACTCCGGGCTGAACTCGAACTGCCAGTTGGTGCCCGACTGGGTCGGGTCGTCCTTGGTCAGGGATCGGACGACCTTGGCGCAACGCACGGCGAGCTCCAGGGTGTCCTCTTCCGAGTAATCAAAGACGATTCTGCGGAAACACTCGCTGGTAGCAAGGTAGATGTGAATGATGACGTTCTTGGCACCCTTGACGGCCTCAATGGTGCGCTTGATTAGGTCGGGACGACAGGGGGAGAGGACTTGGATGGCGACATCGTCAGGGATGGCTCCGGGCGTCTCGACCAGGAGTCTTGTGAAGTCGAAGTCGGTCTGCGAAGCTGAGGGGAAGGAGACTTCGATTTCCTTGAAGCCGATGTCGCATAGCATCTTGAAGAAGCGCCATTTCTCCTCTCCGTTCTATTGCTCGTGGCATATCTTGTTAGCCAGTAACCCACCCAAAGCCAGAATACTCGCCCGCGGGGCGGCACCACGAAGTACGAACCATTGGAGAAGGGTTGCTCTGGTTTCCATCGCGAAGACTAGTTTCGAGCCACCGAGGGGCCTTCTCAATTTGTTTTGAGGGCCATTGGCGATCGGGAAGGTTGAGGGGAGGGAAGGCCCTGTACTTCTTCCATGGTTCTTTGAGCCTAACGTTTTGTAGGTGGCAAGGTCAGCAGGGTGTTTGGACTGGATCCAACCAGGTCAGTGGGAGGGTGGGATTGACATACATGGGCATATTGGGAAAAGGGACAAGCAATCGCAAATTGCGATTGCACTTGTGGTCGTGGTGGTGAGTTTAGGTGCTTGGGCTGCGACTGCGACTGCGACTGCGACTGCGGGGTTGCGTGACGCCGGCAGATCAAGTGAGGATAACCGGGGGCGGACGAGACAGACAAGAAATAGGTAGGACAATCGATTACTCGGGAGAAAGGAGAGCAAGAGAGCTCAAATAGTTAAAAAGACTTGTAGGGCTGGGGCCGGGTAGAAGGTCAAGCCGAAGTCGAGGATTGTTTGAGTCACCCAGCGTCAAAGTCCAGGGAGAAATTGGACGAGCCTCCGGCTGCTGCCCGCCGGTTTTCTTGGAAATAGCGTTTTTCAGCTCCGAATGCGGGGCCGTTGCGCTGCTGCAGGTGATTGCCGCCCCCATCTCCCCTTCGAAATGACTGATGGCGGGGTTTGGATTCGTCGCCCTGCGCAGCGCCAAAAGACGCACAATGACACCCACCAACAAAACAACCCGTTGCACGGCGCCCCACCTTCCCACTGGTGGCTTTTTGTGGCTACATGGCCCGATGTCGGGAATCGGCCGCTGATTTGACAGCGAGCGCCGCCAGAGGAACCAAGGAACAGAAACAGAACTGCCATCCTCTGGGTCTAACGACTTACGATACCTGACATGTATATTATGCATCTCATACAGCAAGCTATTGGGAGCTATTGATTCCATCGACACCGCGAAATCAAGAACACCCCGGCAGCCGCAGCCATCGCACCCATCGCGAGAGATGCCTCCTACGTCACTGCAACCGGATGAAGAAGCATTGATATATATATTGGCTGGCAATGGCCAGATCTTACGTTACTCAATATGGCTGGCTGACCAAGGCGAACCACACCATCAGCGGCTTCAAACATAGGATACGCTCCAGGGCGCATATGCCTTTCCATGATGCCAACTACATCACTCCCGGGACAACAGCACCAGCTGATCCCTCCATCCCCTTTGCCTGGCGTAACAGCTACAGCCTGTTTCCAGAACCATAATTGCCCGATTGAGCAGGGAATATGCTCCGAGCTCCGGATGGGGCGTCTCGAGATCCCCAAAGTCTGCATGCGCACCATGAAATCCTAGGGATGTCGTGATGACCTACTACCCATCTTTGGCATTGGCGGCCATGGCCAACTGCGGTTATGGCATGGGTTGTCCGAAAGCGTTGATGGGCTGTTGACTAACACTCCGTGTGGCATCCATATACTCCACCACCACCTTTGTCTATTCAGTCTCTGAGCTCTAAAGATTGCTGCCAATTGAGCCCTTGACCATTTGCAGATCAGGTCCTGTTCTGAAGTTTCGTCCTTGCTCAATACTCTCAGAGGGTTGATGGCCATTGTAAACCTCTGTCGGAAAATACCCTAATTTTCGGGTGGCTAAGGTACCTTAGATTGCGTACACAGTTCGAGCTCCTCACTAACTAAGGTACTCAAGTAGCAACAGCAATCAGAAGTGAAATTGATGAGAGCAAACGCATAGGCCGAGAAACCTCCCCGCCGCCCCCTTGGCTGGCTGGCTCAGGTACATCTAGCCCAGAAAGCCTCGGCTGCATCCGCTGCCAGAACCCCTGCTCTCCGCTTCCTCTTCTCTTCATGCACAAGCTTCCCCCAGAAGTTACCTTTTGGGTCGAGGTACTGCGTACCCCCCGACCGCATCGGGCTTTGGAAGGCCAAGAACGCTACCCTTACTTACCTTACGTACAACACCTCTCCCCGGATAAGCCGTTATCGAATTATAGGAATCTTGAGCCGCCGATGATGCAGCTCCCCCAATCAACCTCGTGACGCGCCTCAAATCAGAACTACCCTTTTGCCTTGCCTCGGCACGCACGAAACCCTACCCGACGCGTCCCACAGTCAAGCGTCTCAACCTGTTTGATAGACCTCCAACCTGCAGGAGCTTAGCTATTCACCATCGACGCGAGCGATCAGCTTTCGTCTTCCGCGCCCGCAACCACCCTCAATCCCGTGATTGTTGGGTACTCGCCCCCCCTCCCCCCCCTCCCACGTCGCCCAATCTCTACCTACAGAGCCTCTCTCTTTCAGATGTCGCCCTCCCGATCAGCTGCCTCGGGTTCCTCGTCAAGGAGTCCCGCCAAGAGGCTGATCAAGGAGCTCGAGACGTGGCGCAGCGAGCAGAAGGACGAGAAGGGCATCGAGCGCCTGGGCCCCGTTGGTGACGAGGACCTTTTCGAGTGGGAGGCCGTCATCAACGGGAGAGATGTCGGCAGCGGTTATGATGGTAAGTTTCCTTCTTGGCTCCTCTTCCCCGAGCGTCCGCTGTGCGCTGGTGCTGATTCCCCCTCCAAGCTGGCCGCTGGCTTCTCGCCATCTCCATCCCGTCCTCGTACCCCCTACAGCCGCCCAAGATGCGCTTCCAGACACCCATCGTGCACCCCAACATCGCGCTGCAGTCGGGCGAGATCTGCCTCGACCTGCTCAAGGAGGCCTGGACTCCCGCCTACAGCGTCCTCGAGTGCGTGCGCGCCGTCCGCATGCTGCTGAGCTGCCCCGAGACCGACAGCCCCCTCAACGTCGACGTCGCCGCGCTCCTGAGAGGCGGCGACGTTGTCGGCACCAGGAAGCTCGTCGAGTTCTGGTGCGCGGATGACGGAGGGCGCTACGACGGTCCTTGACGGGGAGGGCGTCTTGTTCCGCCGACGCTGGAACAGAAGTGGCGTGGTCCGAGAATGTGGCTCGGTAGGGAAGACGGAAGGCTCGTATCTGCTTTACTCTGGAGTTCGGGCATGATACTCGTTTAATGTTGAATGTCGATGGGCACTTCAGATTGCACCAGGCCAAAGGGAGCCACCAGATTATGGACGACATAGAATAAGATACCACTTGGAATGAATACACAAACAATAGGGAAAGGCATGCATCCTGGCAGTGCAAAAAAAAAAGTAACATAAATATCTATATCAATTCGAGAGCTGTCGGTCATCCGACTGCTAAAACATGGTTGCTCCAGAATAATGACACATCGTCCATGGTTCCTGTCTATGCCAAACCTGCGCTGATAGTGAATCCGACTCGTCCCATCTAATCGACCATCCATCTGCCTCCTCAATGTTCCGGTATATCGTACAGGACATGGCCAAGCCGAGCTGGCCCGAATGTTCTCAGTCAAACAGGAAAAAGTGGCTCCATAAATATCTAACTGGAGAGATCTGTGCCTTTTTGTCTGTGGTTTCTTCCTCAATTGCGAAACATTCAGGAAAGGCCCTCGGTCTTGGAGTTGTATTTCTGCCTTTTTCCTCCTTTTCCTTGGTCATGTATTGAATCCATAAATTCGGGCCCGAGAGTGCCATTGGTGGGCGACATTTTGCTATACCGCGCAAACGCCATGCTCCTCCTTATTCAGCAAGTCGCACATAATGAAAATGAAGTACGAAGACTATCGTACGAAAGATCTTGGGCGTGATTCTCGTATGATCATCGAGCATAGGATGAGAATTGTTAGTCCCTTATTCGTTATAGTGGTACACCTAATGCCGCATGTCAGTCAAGGATCCAAACCGGCCCTTTCCGCCACAATCATTGTCATGTCAAATGAATCGCGCGTACCTTGTAGTTCGGCAAACCATACGGCTGCCATCCAAGTCGTTTGGACATTTTTGCAAATCCTTCCGTCTCAATCAAGTGGTAGAACGCGAATGGAGGGAACATGGCACCGTCGCGATGAACATCGGCTTTAACAAGAAGAGCTGTGCCACCAACGCCATCCAGGGGCACAACCAGATCCCGGTCACCGCCATCTGTAGCCATGTACGCCATCAATGCGCGGTACGTGGCCATCTCAGCGTACCCTTCGAGGAGAATGTCGTCTGGTCCCATCTTAGCCGCCAATTGCTGCGCAATCTCACTGTCCTGCCAGCTGTTGTAGTCGTACGGTCTCTCAGACATGCTTTTCTTCTCTTCGTCGTAGTAACGCTGAAAGCAGTTGGGGGTGATCAGTGGCTTGTCAAAGGCGGCAAGATCTTGGATCAGAGAAGGCGGCGTCTCGATAATGTCGGCATCCAACCACAACACCCACGACGTTGCAGGACCCAAGGTTGTAAACAGGAGAGAGTTGCGAGCCTTGGCCATGACTTCACGCCGCGCCTTCTGTTTCTGCATTTTGTGCCTCTCGCTTTCGTCCTGCGAATCCAGCGCAGGATCAAAGTCTTGTCGCAGAATGATGATGCTCTTGAACCGGTCCTTCTCTGGGCCATGATTTTGCGTCTTGTGGATTTGCTCCTGCAATGCCGCCGTAGCCAGGCTACCCTCCTTGGTCTTGGGAAGGATGAAGCCAAGTGTGACGAGCTCGTGAGGGTAATTGAGCTTGAGCAGATTGTCCCAGTACTCCTGGTAGAAGCGAGCCATGGGTGTCAGGATAAGGACATTCTCGCGGTTCTCAATCGGTCTCGGGGTGATTGTCACATGGTTGAGGTTGTAGCGCCGGACGGGCGGAGGCCCAAGTTTCTGTTGACCGGATCGCGAAGTCGGTTTCTTGTACGGAGAAGTAGGCGGAGAGAGATGGTGTTCGGCTGTGTCGACGGGTGGTCTTATCGAAGTTGAGTGTCCCGATGGGGAGACAAGGAAGTAGAGGATGAAGATGCATAGACCGACGCCGAGTAGAAGAGTCAACGGGTTCGTCTTTTTAAGACGTACTGACCCCATGGGTCGAGCCATGGAGCCTACGAGCGACGCTCGAGCGTCTGCGCAGGTGGATGTGCTTTTTGGCGAGATCAGACCAAACCAAGGAGGTTGCGGCGACGACACGAGGGTTCACAGACCACCACCCGAGTAGCTGATGAATGCTGCCTCAGAGGAGACGCCTACATGGGCGTGGGCTGTCAGCGCGTTAGATGATGGATCGGGTGCGGCGCCAAGAAAAGGCGACGTTGGCAATGGCACTCACGGAAACCGAGAAGGGGGATCGAGTCGAGGATGCTTTGCGATAGAGAATATGTGGCGCCTACCCAAGAGCAGAAGTAGGGGTGCAGTGCAGATGGACAAATCGAGCAAGGAGCAATCTGACACGCAGGTACCGGTACACTCGCCCTAGGATGGATGAAAGGTAATACTAGGTATCTTTTTAGGCAAATGTGGAGCAGTTATTCGCAGATTTAGCGGCTGTTAGGACCCTATCGGTACCTCCCCAACACGGGAGGGTGTGTTCCAGTTCGCGCCCCTGGTCAGGCAAGATTCGATGCTCGTATTGAACGAGGACTAGGACACAAGGTGCAGACAGCACATCATATACAGGCAAGAACTAGACAAGATATAGTAGGTAAAGTACCTTAGACCTACTTTCAATTCTAGCACGAGGGATTTGGACTCAAGCACAAGAGATCAAAGTACATCTGTGCGTCTACTGTAGCATGCTGCCCGGCCAAGGCAAAGTATCATATTTTACCTTAGGTGCAACGACCCACTGGAATGAATCGTCAACCAGCGGAAAATAAGACATCCCTGGAATGAGCGTGTTCCTGATGACGGGCTTAAGACTGATGGATTGACGACATGTAGCCATTACCGTGTATGGCAATCATGTTTCAGCACGACACCACCGCAGTAGGACAATCAACAATAGAATTGTATCTATCACAATTGAAATCAAAATAGATACTCTGCATGAAGTTCACAAAAGGCTCTAGACACTCCTGCCCTACGAAACCTCGAGGTACCTCAACATCACTAAAAATGGTACGTACCTGGACACCGCTAACTACCTTACGAGGTACCTTACCCGTCGCAGAATGTCCCAGCCTCGCCTGCCTGGAGCCTTCACTGGACCACTCAGTGCAGGGTATCCTACGGCTTATCCCTTCCTGGTCTGGGGCGACATCAGAGATCAATCATAGCAACTTCTCCCCGATCCATCTGCTACCGGACTAGTGACCGCGACTCAAACAACCACCTGAGTCCCCTTCCGCCATTCGCCGAAGGGTTGCGCTCCATTCTGTTTCTCAGCAACATGGCCGACAAGATGGATCGTGGACTTGACGAGATCATCGCAGATAACGTGCGTCTTCCTCCTTCATCTCTCTCTCTCACTCCTCCCTACCGCCTCGCTCCAGTTCCAGCTTACCGGAACGTCGCATCAAGCTGACCGTTACTCCAGCGTGGCAATGACTCTCGCAATCGCCGTGGCGGCGGCGGCCGTCGCCGTGAGCGACAAGACTATCCCCGAGACGGTGTAAGAAAGGTTAGCAATTTTACCTTCACTTCTTTACCGTTCTATGCCGACTTTCACTAACACCAATATCTAGGTTGAGCTGCCCTCCCTCTGACCGTAAACTGTTCGACCCCCTCAGCTGTGTTCGCAATACCTCGAACGGTGCTCGAAATCCCCGGCGATGAGGGGCAATGGCGTTACGGTGTGAAATTTCCTCTGGCTAACCAGCCCTTGGTTGAACGTGCAGTCTCTCCGCAACGAACCTCGCAGTATAGACACGTGAGACGCTCCAACCCGCCAAGTGTGAATTGGAACGTACCTGCTGACCTGTTGCGCTACAGTGAATGGGTTCACGATCGCTACGAAGAGAATAGTCAGTCCCGTCGGCTCGCGTCGCCGTCCGTTCTCGCAAACTTATCAATTGGCAGATTCTCGAAGAGCACCCGCTCCGCGACGACGCCGCGAAGATTCGCCCGACCAGTTTGTGCTTCAAGGCCCTCCAATACCTCATTCATGCTAATCAAGTTTCTTCCAGAGAGTCTCGGGGTACCAAGATTCGCGTCGAAAACATTCACTATGACCTTACCGAAGAAGACCTCGAGGTAAATTAGAAACTCCAAGGGCTGAAGTCTGCCTAGCTCCCCGCTTACTGGCATCTTAGGAACTGTTCTGGAGGATTGGAAAAGTTTCGAAGCTACAGCTCCGATATGACCGCGCGGGGCGCTCAGAAGGCATCGCGTTTGTAACGTACGAGCGTAAGGAAGATGCAACAGAAGCCGTTCGACAGTTTGATGGCGCCAATGCCAATGGTATGACAAACTGATACTACTGTCTCAAGAAGCAATTAACCATTTCTAGGCCAGCCCATTCGCCTGACCCTTATGGCTAGCGGCCCGTCTCGCAACCCTTTTGATACTGCCGTTCTGCCCGGAAAGCCTCTTTCAGAGAGGATTTCTGCTCCGGGAGGCAGATCGCGTTCCCTCTCCCCTCACCGTAGATATGGCAGGGACGACAATGGTCGCAAGGGCATCGACAGATACGTGCCTGATGGTGCAAGCCGGTCGAGGAGCCCCATGCCCCGCCAGCGCGGCGGACGCCGACCTGGTGCGCGACGTGAAGGTGGCGGGGGCAGGGATCGTGAAGGCGGTCGAGGTGAAGGACGTGGCAACCCACGCTCCAAGAAGACCCAGGAAGAGTTGGATGCTGAAATGGAGGACTACTTTGGAGGAAACAACGCTGCTGGATCGGCCCCGGCCGAGACGACGGCTGCCCCTGAGCCCGCTGCCCCTGCGGCTTCGGCTGCTGCACCTGCGCCTCAAGGTGATGATATCGACATGATTGAGTAGTAGAAGTACGATATTTGCGTCATGGCATACACAAGCATTTGAGGGAATATGGCTGGGTGAAAGTTCGATTGCAACTACCATTCTCATCAAGTCTCGGTCGCCTATTCTATCTAGCAACACAAATCGGAATTCAAGTTTTTTGCGATTCGTCCGTCACCAGGCTTCCCTCGCGCTCATTATTTCCTTCTAAGTGTGCGGCTTAGGTTGCGCTTCTTCGTGGAATGAGCCAGACCAAAGCCCGGTCGTTGTACACATACGAATCATTGGCAACCAATATAGCAATTGGCGTAGGCATGCTTAGAAAAGATGAGTTCGAAATGCGCCTATTGTTTTAGTTCCTTCGGGATGCTTGCAGAATCCTGAAGAGCCACCATCTATACGTGATATTGCGTGACATGCCGATCTCCCGAACCTACCCTGCACTATTTCCTATTTGCCGACGGGGTTTGCTGGTTGAAAACGGGCATACATTGGATAGAATAGAGAGCTTCCAACCCAGTGTTTAGTTTTATATCTCGGTTTTACGCTAAATCATGGCATCCAACAGTAACCCTGCCAAAGTAGGCATTCTTTCCATGGGTGACATGGGGGCAGGGCTGGCGAAGCTGCTGCTGGCCCATGGATTCTCGGTTGCGACGAATGTCGAGGGTAGAAGGTACACGGTGATCCAAGATTCCCCCCGAGCTCGCACTAGCTTTCTAATAACGATACCAGCCTCGATACTGTTCAGAGAGCCGAGAAAGCCGGCGTGGAGAAGCTGGCCTCGGACATTGACCTCGTCCAGCAGTGTAGCGTCATCTTGTCCGTCGTGCCCCCACGAGATGCGGAGGCTACGGCTCAGCGAGTGGTTGATGCGCTGAAGGCGCAGGCACGGGAAGGGTTTCTGTACTACGGCGACCTGAACGCCGTGTCGCCGTCCGCGTGCAAGCGCATTGGCTCGCTCTTCGAAGACGCCAACGTCCCAGTCCGCTTCATCGACGGGTGCATCCTCGGCGGACCCCCGAGGCTCAAGACCGGAGCCGATCCCGGCACCAACGTGTCCGCGAGCGACGCATCCGACGCCGAATGGAGCCGGCCGAGGATCCCCGTGTCCGGGCCGTGGTCGCTGTCGGAGCTCCCCCGACGGCGACCGCGTCGCGTCCGTCCTGAACCTGCGGCCCATATCTCCCCACGTCGGTGCCGCGAGCGGACTCAAGATGTGCTTCGCCGCCATGTCCAAGGGCTTCACCGCGCTGGCCACCCAGTCCTTCACGACGGCCCGCGCGCTCGGCGTGGCCGACGAGCTCAAGCTGGAGATGGACC
>PXOD01000350.1:0-30032 GCA_003012165.1 Paramyrothecium roridum
AAAAAACCAAGGGAATGCCACTACTAGTCATGTCAAATATCTTCATCGCAACGAAGGATCGCATCGCACAATAAGGCGTGCTCTTTCAAGAACAAGAAAATGAGTTCTTCCCAGGGTAAAGACTCCTTTTGATGAAAGATTATCAACTCCGAACCCCCCCCCCCCCCCCCCCCACCGAATAGAGCTTAAGATACGAACTCGGGGATAGGCTGGCAGATTTCAAACAATCAAGTGTTTGCTCTCAAATCTAAGAGATTCCTTGAATTTGTTGCAACTTCGATCCGCACACTGAGTTTGACTGGACACTTTGCATGCCTTCCCACTCCCGCTAGACATGCTCTCCAATGGGAGGCCCTTTTTAACCACTTCATCCAAATATCAGGTATGAATTCCAGTTCGAACGTGGGTTTCCACATTTTGTACAATAGTAATTATGGCCTTGCTTGAAGTTTCCTTGAATATTTTCGCCGCACGAGGGACACGCATAGAGCTGAGCCTTGTTGGGCTTCTTGCTCGCATCTTTACCGCATAAGAATGGAATCAAGTCCGCGGCAAAATCAGCCGTGTTCCTGAGCACTTCGCGAAACGTATCCCGACCAAGAAGCTGTTCGATATTCCGATGGGAGATTTCCACACACGGGTCCCGAAGCCCGCGATCTTGCGGTAGGGTTGAGTTGTAGGCTGTAGAAATAGCGAGACCAAACTCATCCATGTTCCAACCCGTTATAATTGCGGTATGGAACCGGTCTTTTGCGTATGCTTTGAGAGCCGGTATGTCATATTTATCGGCAATCTGATATACCTGGGCATCAAAAACCATGGTAGAGATGTCGTAGCTGTTGCTATACTCGAACTTGTACATGAATTGGAGCATTGCTTCAACAACACCTGGTTGGAAATCGACGATTGGGATCTTCCGCTCGGAACTCTCCTACTAAGACATGAGTATTAGGAGCATAAAATTCTAGCCTCTACCCACCTGCCATTTCCCATCGAGCTGCTTCGCGAAGTAACTTGAATGGCTGCACAATATCAATCGGTGCACGTTGAAAACCTGCTCTTCACAACAAACAACCACATCGGAAAATACACCATTGTCACGGTAGCTAGTGAATGAGTTAAGACTTGTGGCATGATGCTTCATACGACTGACTCACTCGATCAATCTCGCACCAAAATTCTCAAATAAGTCAGGCTTCATCTTTGATCAAGAGGGTATCTGCAAAGTTGCATATGAAAACATTGATATTAGAGCTGCGAAGTAGGACAGTCAGGCTATCGTGGAAGTATAAATAGTTGTATGATGACGGGAAACAAGGTACAAGGGGGGGCAACATCATGTATGGGCTGACGAAGACCAATAGCGCCTGATTGGATTGGGCTTGACACAATTATCTTGACTTCAAATGGGCCAATCATGTCAATCATCTGTCTTGGCTCGCTCGCCAGATACGGTGCCTTGGGGGGGGGGGGGGGGGGGGGGTAGGCCTCCGACATTTATTTTGTAGTAGCCTCACTTAAAATGCTACGCGAATACTTGTGTGTGCGGGGTCAGGTGCCAAAGACATGACTCTTAGCAATTCTAATGTTGCCAAACAAATCATGGTCGGAGTGGGGATTGACCAACCTTTTGTGGAGGAAAACTAGAAGTATGAAGTATCAAGTCATTATCATATCGTCATGGTGAGTCAGTGAGCACGTCGTGTGAAATGGTCTAGCATGGCTGCATCGAATGCGGTACTAAGAACGGTATGTTCCGATGTTATCAGTAGATCATCTCGACTACTTAACTTACAAATAAGCCAACCTTGCTCAATGCGTCCTCCTACTTACTTCCGTCTCTCCACATCCACTCTACTTGATGACACCATATGGGATAGGTAGGTCGCTGGTCAATCCTCGTATTTATTATGGTGACTTTTGCCTCGACTGCGGTCAGATTGCTCCGCCAGCAAATTACCATTGCATTATGTTGGTGGGTATGAGCCGCCACCGTCTGGGCTTTCTGTGCTACTCGGAATTGCATTCTTCCAGTGGCTTCTGGCATGATACTCGTGACAAGGCACTGAAAAGTCTTGAATCAGTGGTATTTTATGTCAACCCATCGAGAGCAGATCAGGAACCCTTCCATTCGGCTGCAGTCAGGAATGACTGTTGCTAGACAAATCAGACGATATCTTGACGCTGTTTTGGATAAGGAGGACTGCCGTCGTGGAGTTTATTAGAGCACAACCTCGCTTAAGTGGAGCAATTCGCTCAACGCTGGCTGGCCGACAGTGCTCTATCACGTATGCTCCTGGGAGTATTAGGCTATCGTCTCAGGTTACGAGAAAACAAATGTTTCTAATGATAGGGATTGGTAGTAGGTATTTATTGTTGCTCTGCAAGATTGCGCAATGCAATTATTGGGACAGGGCTATAGTTCAACCTATCTCGGATTCTAGGCCTCAGTAATTGAAGTTCTGTCCTCCTACTTTTTGGATTAAAGAGTTATATACCATTAATACTTCCATAAGCCCTAAATAGCCATCCTCTAGTCACAAAGTGCCTTCAGGGTCTGCTTGCTTTGGGTGTCGTCCGGGGTAGGCGTGAAAACAGCCAATCGGGCCCCCAAAACTTCAAGATCGCGTGTTCAACTATTTTTTTACCTCATTTTCGTGCGATTGATTGTCTATAACAACATATTCTAGGTGAATCAAATCCTCCAGAAGCTTGACACGTACCTGAAGTAGAGAGAGCAGAGATATCGGGGCAGAGCCTCGCTGCCCTGTATCAGCCGCATAAATGCAGTCAAAGTGGCGTTGGCGACATCGCGAACAAAACTACTTGCCATCACACTTCTCCAATCAACACAAATCGCAACGCAAGTTCCCTGTCAACCTACATTTGCGCGCCGTCTGCGGCATTCTTGGCACGCCCAGGCCGGATACTTGCTGCGCACGGCGGACGGCTTCCGGAACACGCTGAGGGGCTTTTTGTACAGAATTCCGATGCTGGCTATTATTCAAAATCACAGGCAAGCCTAGGGGATTCACTTATGACCTCACGTTAGGCGAAGGCGGCAGTTGAATTGTGGGTGCGGCCATAGTAAGACCCAAGTGGAGTCATTTTGGGTGCGCCTTGGGCTAAGCGGAATTCATATTCCGTCCTATTTCTAATCATTTCCTCAGACGAATTGCTCACGCGCACGCTAGATATTGGACAAGTTTAGTTTGTAGGCTATTTCATACTAAGATTTGACGCTATCCACCGGACATAAAAGCCAGAAATATTAAAAATGAAAACGTATCCTTCTACTGACATATGAGAGCAATATATTAACCTTGAATCTTGACTGACAGACAAATCATCACACCTCGTCATGTCTCACCTCAAGTATTATGCTTATGCCGGCCAAGGCACATCTAAGAAGGAACGATTCTCCTACAATCAGGCCGTAAGAATTGGGGATAGAATTGAATGTTCGGGCCAAGGTGTGAAGACTTTCTTCCCAAAACACCCCGCTTCCATGATCGGATTCGAGGTAATTAACATTATATGGTGTAGGTGGCTGGAATCCCACTACAGGCGAATTCGAAAAGGAGATCAATGCTCAGATTGATCTCGCTTTTGCAAACGTTGAGAGAAACCTGAAGGATGCTGGTGGGAAAGGCTGGTCACAGGTCTTCCGTGTGAACTCGTACCATGTACCTATTAATGATGAGGCACTTGAGGCAATGGTTCGTAATTTTAGGAAGTATATGCCCCATCATCAGCCTATATGGACGTGTGTTGGAGTTACTCGACTTGGAGAAGATGATATGCGAGTTGAGATTGAGGTTGTGGCGCATGATCCAGAGATTACAGAGACAAGTTAGAAGAAGATAATGCTAGACAAACATGCACTGCGGGCATTCCTCTTGAACTGTGCAATGAAGGGATCCGTGTAGACGGATCCCATTCCACGCTCATGATGGTCGGATAGAAATGCTTCATGAGTTGAAGCACAAAACTCTGTCAGGTGCCTCGCCAAAAACACCTTCGCAAATTCGGTGGAGGATAGCTCCGACTCCGACCAAGATCATGTCTGCATTGCGATCGCAGATTCAACAGTGTTCAATATCCAGGGTATTTCGTGGTAGAACTCCTTGCCGAGCAGCCAAGATCTTGCCCGTCTTCGTGTTCCTCGGACACTTGACGTGATAAATGCCGCAATCGATCACAAAACTACAGTTGCTTCCCCGCAAACGACAGCTCAGGCCGGAATTGACGTTCCGCCGCAGGTCCAAGCTAATTCGATTACAGCCGAGACCCCGACTTATAAGATGATTCCCGCCCCTAACTTAAGCATTCTGCACGTGCGAAGCCGGGAGTCTGGTCGAAGGCCACATGTAGAAGTCCCGCGTTAGTGTCCAGAAGATGAACAAATCTTGAGACTGTTACTACCCAGCCGCAGAAATGCTAGCTATGCAGCGCACGCCCGACCACAACAGACAACTGGCTGCCAAACTAAAGCTGTTGCCGACCTAGGCTTCTTGGGCGGCTTGAGCCTTTGCTGGATTTTGGTTGTATGCTTGTCAATCATCTAATGGGTTCTCGTCGGCTCTCCCTTGATCCGCAAACTATCTTACGTATTTTCTTACTCAATCCGGTCTCAATTCCATTTGCTGATCAAAATAATCTCTCTAATTCATGCCCTGCTGGCTCTGCCCCAGCGTCCTTCCTGTCGAGCGAGACGGCCGCAGACGGCAAGTGCTGGTTGGAATAGTGGCCATGCTGGTCCAATTGCTTATCATCGGCTTGCTTGGCCTATTGGCAATATAAAAAACTGAAACGGACGGACAATGGCAGCAATTTGTATCATTTGGGTCGTATTCTACTATGTGTCGGCTGAGGCAGTGGGTTGGGTGTTTGTGGGCGAGATATCGTCCTCCCGGCTTTTCGAAAAAAACGACTCCGCTCGCAGCCATGTTCAGTTCGATCTTCAACATGGCTTGGTCCATCGCACTAACTTAACTGGTCAGCGCGGAGGAGTAAAACCTTCGCTCCAAATCTGGATTGATCTTCTTCGGCTTCAGTGTACTGCTAGGCCTCGCATTCTTCCTGTGGATTCCTGAGACAAAAAGAAAAGGGAAGAGCTCGATCAATTAAATGCCTCGTTTAAAGTTCGAACATCAGCAAGAAAGGTTAAGTAGTGTTTGTAATTCAATCACAAATCATGTGTTAATATAACGTTATGGGAGTCGTTCTTACGCAACGAGTAGCAGGTTTGTGCTGTTAGGAGGATCAGAGAGTATCGACGTTATCGGATGCATAACAGATTTCGTTTAGTTTCTGCGGGCGGCTCATTTTTGCCCCAGTAAGATCACGGCTGACTACTACCTTAGTGCGTACCAATAACGGCCTGGAGATGTAGCTGAAATGAGCAATTCGAACGCTACGCTTCCTAGCCTTGCAAGCAAACTCCAATGGCAATGGGGCTCACAATGCCTGGTTATTCGGAATGATACGTCACACCGTCAGCCGCAAGATGATAGATAGCCCTTGTCGCATTTGGTCCAGTAACAGCATTGCTGAGCCGCAAGAACAATGGCCTCATGGCAAGAATATCATTTGACCAATAGGTTGTCGGTGGCTATGGCTGACAACGTTCTCGGCTTTCAGGCACACACTGGAGGTCGAAATCAGCAGGAAATGACTTTGGAGGGTATCGGTGAATGACACTCTACCATTGGATACGACCGCCGACGCCATTGAACGTAATCCTGCGTCCGCCCCCAACTGGTGCCTCTCTTGGAATAGTTTGACTGCGACTGCAAGAGGGGGGAGGTCGCACAGCCAAGAGCGCGCAGCCTACGAAGGGTAGGTGGACGCGAAGCACAGGTCCGCCATGCATGCTGGCGGACATTGAGCCTCTCCGTTTCCTAGTTCCTTGTAAATGGTCCTTAACTTTATTTGAAACAGCCTGGCTACTAATGGTTGGGCTTGAGCTCATATAACTTTCGCCCCCACGCTCGCGCTCGTTGCACAGCCTACGGGACTTTGGCCAACCAAAGCGAAAAAGGTGATACTACAGTAGCATGGTCAGAGTCACGCAAACCATATTAATTCTTCATTGCTGCCCTTATATCACCTAAGTCTGCGCACGACATGGCTAGGTTATCGAATAGGCTCATCGATAAGCGGAAGTGGAGTGACTTTTGAAGCGTGCTACAGGGATAACAACTTGTGCGAAATGCCGAAGTGTTCGTAGCAATGCGAGAACACGCTCAATTGATACTACTATGATAATTAATGATTTTAAAGCACAATAGATCAGCTACGATGCGGCGGAGAGTATCAGTTGCATAAACAGGGACAGCATTTCTTCAACGCATGTGCAAGGAATTGGGAAGCTGCCACTATTGAATTCATGGGAGCACGAACCCGCTGGGGTGGAGGCTGTCGATGGTCTTCTACCTGCATCACAAGAGTGATTAGACTTGATACATTGATAACTCCTCATAATATGTTCAATCATCCTACAAGGTCTATTCGCGTTGTCCTGAGCATCCTTTCGCCAAAGGGTATACAGAGGATCAGGCTCCGAGGTTTTGAGCCCCCCGGTTTCCTTCCTCATAGGGTTTAGTTGCCGACGGATTGAAATGAAAGTCTTCAGTGGCGCAGCTAACGTGCCAATGGTGTCCAAAAGCGGTAGAATTCAGTGCCACAGCCAGTGCTGTCGGAGTAATATTACGCCCCTTGCCCCTATTGTTCTCCCTGAATCCCTTCCCAGGGCCCAGTTCGCGCACACGCGGCTTGACAGAATTTGCTGGGCGAACCCGGTGTGCAAAGATGCAGGCCGCTAATAATGCACGGCTATTCTTGGATTCGTCTGGGGAGCTTCGTCAAGATTTGATTGAATTTGCCAACGAGCATCCCCAAGAATTTCTGAGCTACTTGAAAGGTGCTTGGGAACGCAATTCAGCTCTGCTGCTCAGACATCCATCATTGCTGGAGAAGCTAAACCAATTGAGTGTTCCATGTGCGGACGGGAAAAAACATGCACTCTCAAGCGCCTGGCTCCCCGAGCGCGAACTCATGTTCCTTTGCGGAAGATATCTACTACCTGAGGAGCCATTCCCATTTCTCGTCCTAAAGAAACCTTTGACACGACAAGAATGTGAGGATAGTTGGGCCTTCCTACCAACTCACTTCCAAGTCAAGTGCAAGGAAGACCTAGATTTCTACCTCCAGATTCTCATCTCGATTCGCCAATATTCCGAAGAGACTGCGGAGATTGAAATTCCGCGCCGCGTCTTAGAGCTCTATCTTCAAATCCAGTCCTTATGCATCGCAAGTGACGACGGACCTAGGATTACGGAAAGAGTCAGGTGCGTAACTGAGATTAGCAATGCTCTTAGCTACTGACAACTCTACCAGGTCACAATTCGAGACCCATGAGCTCATTCTTACATCCAAATCAGCGTGGGTTTCACCGAAGAGCTGTGTTCTATACAATGTACCGGATCTGTTTAGGAAGCAATGTCTCTTTCCTCTCTCTCCTGGGTGGAAAGCAACAGAAGCAGAGACCACAAAGATAGGAGACTTTTACAAGAATGTCTTAGGCATACAAACCAAGGTCTCCTGTATGGATATATTACACCGGTTGGACGACATACGCGCCAAAGACAATGTGCATCTCGCGCACCTACTACAGAATGTGGTACAGTGCTTTCAATACATCACAAAAGAACTCCCACCTCTGTCTGATTCTGAGTTGGTCCAGCTACGGTATGTCTCACTCACTTTGCTAACCCGTTTGCTCACAATCATACAGTTCGTCATTCAATGAAAGAGCATACATTGCTTGTGTCACGTGGCAAGGTGTTAAGTGGTACAAGCCATCGGAATGCGCCTGGTCCTACGGTGTTGAGATCCCAGGTCTCTGCGACCTGACTAGTACCTATAGCACCACCAAGGTCTGTTTCACAGAGTTTCTACAGGTAAAAGAATTCCCTGTCGGCAACATCTATCAAAAGCTTCTGGACGTTCAGCCAGACTCGACACCAGTGGAGAATGTAAAGCGACTACTATTCAGCCTGAGTAGTTTCTTACCAGAATATGGAAATCTCTTGGATAAGAAATCTTTCTTGAAAAAGGCTTTCGTTCCAATAAGGAACGGGAAAGGCGAGGTGTACTTATCGCCGGTGAAGGCAGATTTCTTCATCACAGATCGAAGGAGCTATCAACAACATTTCTCGGACAAGCTAGACCTACTCGACTTTTCCCCGTTTGAGGTTTGGGTTCTCGGGCCATTGATGACATGGACTGATCTTGAATCCCGCTACCTGTCTCTGAATATTCAGGAAACAAGTTATCTGGAAACTGCGCCTACAAAGGTTTTAACATCAAAATTCACATCTCAGTTTGCCCTAGGCCTTATACGGTATAGTCAAGGATTAGACTTGATGTTTCAGTAATTGGTGCTAACTTGAAGTGGCAGTCTTGGTAGGCACTTTCATAGTCCACGACTGAAGCAAATTTCACAAAGGCAATCTCTTTTGCAGAAGGTTGAACGTGCTGTTTTCCAGAGTACTGAAGGCATACGTCAGCGACTCTCTATTGCGCAAAAAGGGGTGAATATCACAGTCGAACAACTGGAGTGCCAACTTCACATTGAGGAGACGAAAGATAGCTTGATTGTCAACGTTCTCAGTGGTAAAGAGGCTGAGGATATGTACTTGGCATCACAATTACCGCATGGCTTAGTGGTCTGGCTGATGACCGATCCGACGACTGGGATCACTCCAAGAGTACCTGAGAGGGCAGAGAGTCTTATGAAGACCATTGTCAACGTTCGCCCTGGCCTGGTAGAGCGAATCCTTGACGAAGCGGGGATAGTCAGGCTAGAAGAGCCTGATTTGTGCTTTGACATAAGGTAGGTGACATAGCTGGCCTTGGATTCTTGATCTAACATTTTCTTGACAGCGCAAAACCCGCGAATGCGTTAAACCTCGAGCAAATCGGGCACAAAGCAGCCTTGACTAAGGACCCACTGGTGGAAAACATCACATCGGCACCTCCAAAGGTAGTTCTGAATAGGGAGCGCATTTCTGTCGCAGACATGTCTTTTTGGGACCAAGAAATTGCCTACAGGCTCAAGATTTTAGGAATCGCGGACGGCGATGCCACGTAAGGGGCCCAATGCAAATCGTTGCTTCCACAACATGCAATTCTTATGTACAAAGTACTCGATTGTATTCAGATAACTTATGGTGAGGGCGAGAGCAATTTGCTCACATGGCAGTAGAAGGCAGCTACCTGTGGAGATTGTTGAGTCACGATGGCATCATTACTACTTAATTCATGCCGGATTTTTAAAAGTCTCTATAAGCGACCGATTGGTATTTGATAACAGCCCAGTTGAGATGCCAAGTGCCGATACAGTATCTGGAATGCCAGCCACGGTATATACGCATAAACTCGAGTCGGGTTTAGAAGCCGGAGGCTACGCTTTCGGTTATGGAAGCTTTCGGGACAAATGCGGGGAACAGCCTTCGGCTGCTGCTATTCTCGGGACAACAAGCCGAAAGAGCATTTGTGAAGATGTCTGGATGTCTATGATTGACATAAATTGAGAGTCAGACAATTCCCAAAAACAGCCTGAAACAATTGCAAGCTACTGCAAATTCATTTTGAGAACAATTGTGTCTTTCTCATGGTCGTCGTTAGTACAAAACGAAGTGTAACCTAAACCGCATTGCCCTCCCGCTTTCATTGTAAACTTGGCAAGCTTCCAGGGGATTCCGGACATGTCAGATCTCAGAATTTCTCGCATTGATGTCTTCCGGTTAGACTTGCCATATTCTAGCGGCGTATACCGTCTGTCTGGAGGCAGAACATATGAAAGCTTTGACAGCACGATTGTTCGAATCACAACACAAAACGGAATCCAAGGCTTCGGCGAAAGCACTCCGTTCGGGGCTACTTTTATTGCATCACACGCACTTGGCGTCAGAGCAGGTATCGCCGAGATGGCACCTCACCTAATCGGACTCGACCCTCGATGCACTGATCGCCTTAATGATGCTATGGATGCCGCCCTGGTCGGCCACCTCCCTACCAAAGCTGCTATTGATATTGTGTGTTGGGACATTTCGGAAAGTCGGTAGGCCTTCCCGTCTGCCAGCTACTCGGCGGTAGCACGGGCATCAGTCCGCCGCTCATGTGCTCCCTCCCGGTGACTGACCCCGAAGATACTCAGAGAATTGTTGCCGAAGCTCGTGCAGCAAGCTACCTCGGCTTCTCTGTCAAAATAGAAGAAAACCCAGCGTCCGATGCCGCACATATCGTCGCGGCACTTTCAGGGAAGAAAGAAAACGAAGACTTTCTAATCGACGTCAATGGAGGAATGACAGTGGAAGCAGCCCTGAGGATGCTCCGACTCTTACCACCGGGCATGGATTTCGTCCTCGTGGCACGTTGCGCGACGTACGGGGAAACAAAGTCTTTGAAGCGCCGAATCAATGTTCCAATTATTAGCGACGAACTTCTCTCGGACGAGCAATCCGCCATCCATCTTGTGTCTGAGGATGCTGCAGAAGGAATCAATCTAAGAGTTTCCAAGGTTGGCGGTCTCGAGCACGTCGCATCCGTGACATCGCGCTCGCTGCAGGATACGCTATCTATACACAAGATACCTGCGGCTCGGACATTGCTTTCGCCGCCATTGTTCATCTCGCCCAGACTATCCCCTAGAGATATGTGCGTCCCATTTTGGATAGTCGGTTGATGCATGTTCCAAAGACCGCGGATGGCGATTACGGCATTCGAAAGGGGGGGGCCGGTCAAGGCGCCCGACGCACCAGGTTTGGGTCTCAAGCCTCGATTAGATATATGGGAAAGGCATTTGCTACTTATCAGTAAACTCACAGTTTGAACTTGACATACGCCAGTTGCAGATTGATTTTTATTGAACATGGTTAAGGGTCGGAGTACCATCTTGACCCCTTTCTCAATAGCTTGAGAATTGAAGTCGAAACGAATCGAGGTTATTATACGTAAGATTCTATGGGGGTGAATTGAGCGCCACTATGCGAGCGATCTAACTCCTAGAATCTGAACAGTAAATAGTTCTTATGCGAAGGTTATTTCCCTAATGTTATGTATCAATAGCGAAGTTGTTTTGTGGAGGTTGAATATGCTATCTCCGCCAGTCCTTTGAATACTAACTTTTCTTTCCTCATCTATTGTAGCAGATAATGCTTGCATATTCGATGTATCTGTTGTCCTAGCTTGCAAAAGCAACCCTCGACTTAACTCAGTATTGCAGTTTAAACGGAATTACTGGCATCGGCCAAGTGGTCTCATGGTCAAGCGCACGGCTTGTCCATGACAGGAAAGCAATGGCGAGGTTGTGTCAACAGAACAAAGCCTGGTTTCGTCCGCCAGCCTAGGCGACAGAAAATAACCCAGACGCGACAGAGGCGACCTAAAGGATAGGGGCAACAGCGGCACCGAAGTCAAAGATGACACGACGAATTTTACCTGCAAGGTCGTACTGCCGACGCTACTGTGGAAGCTGGGGTTCGCAATCTGGATGATGGTCATGGATACTCTGTTACAGGGCGTGCTGTATTGTTTCTTGTGGGGTTATAACCGCATCGACCGGCCGGCCGGTAAGCTGCCACAACACTTCATCTCCGCCATCCTCAGCTCTGATCTAACTCTCTTATGCCTGGGCTGCCGGAACATTCAACGATATCGGATGCGTTGTTGCGATAATTGCGGCTTTAATGTCTTGGTGGGAAGGAAGGAGAGCCAAGAAGATCGAGGGTCCAGAGGTAAAGTAATGGAGGCCGCGGCGTAATACGATGAACTAGCACTCTATTAAACGAGAATCTGCCATACTGCAAAATTTGGCACGTGGGTTCGATTACATCTGCTGTCATCGCAGTATACAAAATAGAAAGACGATAAATCCCCGGAAAGTAGGAGACGATATTCTCCCACGTTTCGGTCAACTTCCATTGCTCCATATCCTTTTGTCTGTCTGTTGGTAGCTTTCATGTGCGTTTTAGAAATTCTCCACGTCAAACTTCCTAGCCTTGAACACCAAATTGGGCCCTTCATGATCTGCTGTAAGCGTGTCGTACAATTGATACTCATCAACTCGGTGCCGTCCATCCAACCGGCCGGGCTCTCCCTCGCCGAGCTTGCCGGTTTCCCCTGGTGCCTTTTCGAAATCAAAGTACCACAGGGTTTTAGCGATGATCAAACTTGTCTCATGGTATGCCATCGACTTCCCAAGACACCTAGTATCGCCAAGGGCAAACGGAGCGAATGCCTTTCGCATTGTCTCCCTAGCTTCTTTCTCCGCCGGGGTTTCCTGAGCTTCATCTTCGGGTGCCAGCCACCTTTCAGGCTGGAACTTAAAGGGGTCGGGGAAGTATTCCTCTTTGTGCATGAGGGAAAATGGGTTAATTCCAACCATGACACCGCGAGGGATCACATGTCCATCAACTACTAGAGGAGTCGGGGAAGATTCTTCGAGCTCGCGCCAGAGTGTGGTGGTCAGTGGCGGCGCGATTCTAAGACTCTCGTCGATCACGGCGCGAAGGTACCGGCAACTCGAGAGAAGAGACCCTGTCTTAAGATCATTGCCAGACTTAAAGGTCGATCGGATCTCCGTTGCGAGTTTGGCATAGATGGCCGGATAGCGTGACAGATAAAAGAAGATTGAACTTAGGGCAGTGGATGTCGTGGTTCCCCCTACCAGATGAGCCATACCTCGTTAGTGATTGCCAGAATCTTTCTAATGTGAATAATGAACATTTCAAGCAAGAGCATTGAGGTGAACACGGTAGTCTTAGGACAGTAGAACAGTGAGCTCGGTGGTGGTTGCAACTTACCGGCTGGCATAAAGAACACTGCTTCTCCCCATAGCTCCGTATTGCGAATCCCTTCCTCACCCGCTTCTGCACTTGCAGTTACAATGGAGTATAGATCATGTCTCGCATTTGCGGGTATAGCCATGCGACGCTTCACAAGACCCTGGACTACTCTTAGGAACTCGCGTCCCTTTTTCATGTTTAGTAGACGGAGGAACCCTCGAACATATCCAATAGCTGGCCAGGCCACTGAAACGAAGATCAGTTTACTTCAGGTTATGATGACTATGCTATTCGGAGATACTGGAAGTACTACATCTGCAGGTCTCAAAACAAGGAGGGTCACTCACTGCACATGCTGATGATCATGTTCACAGACATCATAGCTCGAGGTAGGAGGCGATTGGTCTCCTGTGTCAGTGTATTCAATGACTGTCCGAATGCTAGCTGGCCCGCAATATCAGCTGTCAGGCGCTCGCACTGCGGTGACATATCCACTGGACTGTTGCCTGCGCTTGATATAAACTTTAGGAAGACATCGATTTCTTGAATCATCGTGGGCTCAAACGCGCGCAAAGAGCGGTCCGCTAAAACTTGGCCATACATTTTTCGTTTCTGGCGATGTTTCTCTTTTTCCACGGTGCCAAAGATGTTGGTTTGACGGCTGAATTGCGAATGCTTGTAGGTCTGGGCTTTAATGACATTGGGATGCAGGTAAATGTCTGAATACTGGCATTAGCACGATTATCGCTTTGTAAGTGTCAATCTTACCTTGCAATGCTGTGATAGTGTTGAATACCAGTCGATTAGGACCTTGGCGAATGACAGGGCCTAGATGCACCAGTCAGCACACGATGCCTAGAGTGCAAACACTTCGCGAATTTGCTCCGTAATGTCGTACCATATTTCAAATGATCCGCGTATGTGGCAAGGTGTAGGCGCCGTCGAATGGCATGGTAGCCACTATATCCATTTGTGAGCCTCGACAGTAACGGGCCAGGGTATTTGCTCAAAGGATGGAAGGCAAGACGGTATGTAAGAGTAAAGATGGCCTGCAAATTGATGTCACTAACACATTTTTCCTCGTGCAGAGATTGTAAGGTGCATACGTAAGTCAAGAGTGCGCCGACGGCATATGTAAAAGTGCCTCCGGGTAGAGTCATGGTGACGAAAACCCCAAGTCTCGTCGATAAATGGACACAGTTAATCGCGTCTTTGGTCAAAATGAGTCGACAGCGACTGTTGGTGAGGGCTCGGGAGCAGAGTCGTGGCTCAAAAGGTCAGGTTCACCCAGAGTAGCGGTAACAAGGAATGGAGAGCAGTGGTATTGGCAGAAGAATTTGCGAGCTTACAATTGATCTCAAATGCCTAATCTTGGCAGCGCGCGAGTAAGCACCAACGCCGTTGCTAAGATTGTGGCTTGGTGATTCTTGAGCTTGGTCTAGCGAAAACACTACGCACTTTTTCGCTCAGGGGCTTTTGATTTGGGAAAAAAAGAATTTGCCAATCTGTAGTGTTTGTATTCTCCGTTTGGCTCGCTAGCACTGTGTATCCAGCTGTTTGCGCTTGGCTACGTGGCCCTGACATGCGGCACAATGGGGGCTTTCGAGCTATCAATAGAACATGGGTGCCATTCTCTCCAAATTGTGTCGGTTATGGTCTTTCGTGCCGAGTTCGTAGTTACCTTCCTCCTTGTATCTTCAACTATCTTATTGATCACTCGGATCCAACCTACCATGCAAAAATATATGAAAGCGCAATCCTACCGTGCGGCATAAGCCGCTATATCCTTAATCAATGAGACCCTGCCTGGGAATGCCTCATTTTCACGTCAACCAAATCTGTGCTTGGGTAAGGAAAGAGTGGTCGCTCAGACCGCTTGAGGGAAAATGCTTGACATCCCTCTTGAAGCACACTTGGGGGCCAGCCATGTGGTTGGTTTGGCACTTTGGTAAGCTGGCAGTCGCTCGACGGCACGGAAATCGCGCCCGCAAGGATGACCCCTGGTTATCACGGTATGAGGCAACTTCGGCGAGAGCTTGCCCAAATTTCCCCGCTTGAGGTCGGCCTTCTGGTTGGAGTATTCGTGATAATACGGGTCGGTGTAACGGCAGGCCCTCTAGCCGCTGCCGCCAAGATCAGAGTCTTGCCGTTGCTGCATTACAATTCTGATTAGGACAACCCTTTGAAAGTATTGTTTTGACACGTTGGTCGCCGCCGAACGCAGCCAAGAAACGCCTTCAAGGCTCCCAGCACTACCATCAGTCACGATCAGCGGCTTCTGCATGGCGATCCCTCAACGCGGCGCCCAGAATTTACGTCTGACCATCATTCAGGCTGATATGGCTGAAATGGTCGTCCAAAATAAGATATGCACTTTGGGTATTGCACACGCGGTACACTTGGGGACGAGGCTCGCGCGCCACCCCTACTAGTCCTTGATACGCAGTGTTGTCCATGCCTCAATGCTGCATGTCGCCCCCGAATTTGTCTCCTCCTGGCCGTGGCTGCTGAGAGGCATTGAGACGCCAAGCAATCAGTTGGGAAACGGGGAGTGGCGTCTTCCGTAAGCAAAAGGAGCTGCGTGAGACGCACCAGACCCTTGCCGGATTGATCATCTGAGCCCTTTATCTGGCCCCTAAGTGAGGTGTCCCAACCAAGCAGGCAGCGACAGCCGGCATCCGGTTCGGAGTCCAGTGTAATAAGCGACCCTAGTATCTTTGGTTGTGCAACCACCACACAATGGCGAAGCCGCCACGCTACGGGCTGCTTATTCCACAACTGCTGAGAATCCTATACCCAAATCTGAGCCACTTGGATAAGAAGATGTGTCCCAGCTCGTTGGGCCCGTTCGATTGATTTTCCAGTGCGTAAAGTGGGTAACGCAAATATTGTGAGCTCATTTTCCGAGCCGCAAACGGCCGGTTATCTAGTTGATACCATGCGGTCTTTGATCCTAATCTGCCTTGTGGAATCACTGCTAGTGGCTTTTAGTCTGGCTCAAGCGGGAGACGCTCCACCCAAACCAGCAGCACAGCTTCCAGTCTGCGCGGTAAGTGTTCTGTCAACCGAACGCTGTCAACCGAACGCCCAGCCAAAGCCGTATGGAACCATCAACAACTAACCACAACACAGGCACGATGTTTGTTTAGCGCGCTGAGCGGCGGCTTGTGCCGGCCTACCGACCGAATATGCCTCTGTACCGATCCGACCTACCGGCTCAACGTCACACAATGCACCGCCGCATCGTGCACAATCCCCGAAGGCCTAGGTCGGTTGTTGATACTATATCTTCCTTAGCTCTGAATTGAACAAGTCATTAACCTAAGGCGCATTCCAGTGGCAAGAAACATCAGCCTTACGAGTTGTGGCTCTCCTGTCCGGGACAGGTCTGGCAGGCTTGACACATCGCTTTGGGCCTCCGTGGTTCTGGCGTCTTTCTTTGTTGCGCTCCGTTTTCTCTGCAAGATCTTCTTCATCAGTACTGCTACGATAGGACTGGACGACTGGCTCACCCTCGCAACTTTGGTGTTTGGTGTATCGGCCGCCTGGGTCCATATCTTCGGAAGTATCCCCAAGGGTCTCGGTAAGGACATCTGGACCCTGGAAGCTGAAGACATAACAAATTTCGGCGCTTTCTTCTACCATTCGTGCTGGACATATTTCCAAGCGTCTGCACTACTCAAGCTGGCTATGATAGCTTTTTACATGCGCATCTTCACGCAGGCAAACGTCCAACGACTCCTAAAAGGCTCGTTCATCTTTACCACCCTGTATGGCGTTGCTTTTGTGATCACGGCCATCTTCCAGTGCCGCCCCATTCACTACTTTTGGACTGGTTGGGATGGTCTTCATGAGGGGACCTGTGCGAACGCCAATGCTATCAGTTGGGCCAATGCCATTGGTGGCATCGCGCTTGACTTTTGGATTCTGGGAATTCCGTTGTGGCAACTCCGTTATCTTCAACTCCACTGGAAACGAAAGCTAGCTGTAGCTTTCATGCTCATCATTGGTGCAGCGTAAGCCTGTCCATTTTATTCTCCATAGTATGATGATGTACTGATTTGTCCAAAGGGTCACCGTTGTCAGTATACTTCGCCTACAATCACTCGTACGTTTCGCTACGTCGCAGAATGTTACCTGGGACTTCTACCACATCGCCATATGGTCCGGCTTGGAGGTTTCTATCGGTATCATATGTACATGCCTGCCGATAACGCGACTTCTCCTCATTAAATTGTTTCCTAGGCTCGGCGATCCGGGAAGCCGCGGCAAAGGCAATTATACTTATCATAGTCAGGAAAGATCCGGAATCAACAGCCACGAAGAAAGGACAAAGAAAAGCTTCGGCAACAAGTCTGACGTTGTGTCTACGACGTCTCCCTATATTCCTTCCGAGTCTGGTGGCCCGTATGTTTCTACGGCTTTCGGTTCTGAAACTCGACATGCGGAGAGTACCGAGATGGACGTTTTTCATGTGGAGCATGGGAATCCTTGGAGCTCGCCAGGAGCAAGTCACGTCAGATCTACTTACCGGTAACCAGTTCTTGGAGCAAATTTCATGGGGTAATACTATAGTTCAGACGGCCGACTGCTCATTCGCTCAATGTCTAATATCATGTCTTCCTCCATTGCACAGCCACAAGATGCAAACTATGTGTCGAATGAAAATTTCACAATATTTCTATTATTCTCCGGGATTTCCCAAGAGAAAATCTCTGGGTGCACATCTATACTAATTGTCTGTGACCTGGCAAGCCTCCTGCTAATTTGCTGAACAGCGTCTGCCATAGGCTTTGGTCCGGAAACAGTGATAAGAATTCTGGAACCGTGACTGATAGCCTGTGCCTCCTCGTTCGAGACATTTTCGAGGTCCGACCCACCATATATGGTACTCTCAACTGCTTTGTCGCGCAGAGTACTGCTTGGACGCAACCAATGTAATCTTTGGCATAAGACCTAATCACCTGTAACAGCGGGTGCCTTTCTTGAGACCAGGTACTCAGCTTGTCAGCTGTCATTATTGGAAATGCCAAAGCATCTTCAGTGTCCCTCTTATCGCCGTGTCTGGTGATGCACACAGAGACATCTACGTGGTTTTAGTTATAAACCCAAGTCAAAAATCCCGCCAAAATCGCGCATGGGGCTCCTGTGATCCAACGTTGGCTTACATCTCTGATAATCCGAAGGATTTGAAAATGGCACGAATCTAAAGTCTGTATTGGTCTGACGCCAATATCATCCGTCGACACAGTACCACTTCCTACTTACCCTAGACTGGATATCTAAATTGATCGCCACTAAATAAGCTGGTGTGGGTGGGTATCGGCTACGTCACCCGAGACGGAAACGTTATTTTCGTGGAAGCCGAGAATCAGGACCCCAAACAGCTCCTTGCAAAGTGTTTTATTATCATCTGGAGCGGCATTTGAACCATGACCCTGATGTGTTAGCCCATGTATTGTGGTTTTGTATTCAGCACCCCACGCTCACCAAAGCCGATATTGGCAAAAGGATCATCCTTGTCACGCTCTGCTTCTTCGAGTACGAATGTTGCAAAAGTCTCAACATTGAACAGGCCATACACAAATGTTGGATGCCGAGGTATTTTGGCCATAAATCAGAAAGAATGGCCGAAGTTAGAACTCGCCAAGCCTTCCGTCGAACGGACAACTTAACCCCAGGTGAAGCAAAAGTCAAGCTCGTAACTGAGGAACTGCCCCTACCACTACACCCCACTGCTGTCTTGATTAAAGTCTATGCAGTAGCACTTAACTACCGCGACGCCAACATTGCCAATGGCGGCAATCCTTGGCCGGTACTTCCAGGAGGTGTTCCAGGAAACGATGCCGCTGGCGAAATCATTGCGAAAGGAGATCAGGTGTCCCTCGTGTCGGTCGGCAATAGGGTAGCCCCCATTACCGACACTGAATATGTGAATGCTCGATCGACGGGAAGGTCATGGCTTGCCGCAAATGAGGATGGCACGCTGGCTACCTATCTCATATTTGACGAGAAGCTGGTGACGAAGTTGCCGGACCATCTGGATTGGATACAAGCAAGCGTCATTCCTTGTGCTGGAACGACAGCATGGTCAGCACTAAAGGGAGCTACCATCGGCCAAACAGTCTTGATCCAAGGTGAGTAGGTATGCATGATTGGACACTTCACCTATTTAACACAATTGAAAGGCACTGGCGGTGTTTCAACATTTTCATTGAAGCTCGCTCGAGCATCTGGCTTAAGAATCATCTTGACGTCCTCGAGCGACGCCAAGCTCAGTCAAATCAAGCAGAAGTTTGGTGAACCGGAGATTCAGACTATCAATTACAAGACACACCCAGAATGGCATGAAGAAGTCCTACGATTAACAAATGGAGTTGGTGTCGATATAGTCGTTGAGAATGGCGGCAGCAGCTCTCTGGTGAAAAGCATGCTTTGCACCCGTCGTGGTGGGACCGTCAGTCAAGTCGGCTATCTTGGCGGGTCCAAGCCGGAGCATCTACAAGAGTTCATCTCAACTATTATTGATCGAAGAATAAACGTTCGGTACGAACAGCTCACATTCGTTGCTTTTTAAAAGATTCTCTGAGTTCTTTTCAACAAATTCTAACATTTGAACTAGGGGCATAAATGCAGGATCCAAGGATGACCAAGATGAGCTTATGGCTGCTATATCAGCGACTCAAATGACCTTTGATGATATAATTGACTCTGTTTGGCCTTTCGAAAAATCCGAAGAGGCCATTGAGTTTGTATGGCAAGGAAACCAATTTGGAAAAGTAGTGATATCTTTTAAGGATAGAGCCTAGGGCATAGGAGGAAGGATTAATGATGTAATGGTCAAGTGTAACCATTTATCTGACTGTTAATTTCCAATAAGGTATTCTCGATTTTTCTTTTGATTGGATAAAATTGAGCAGAGCTTAGCAACTTCACAAATTCGAGTATGCAACAGAAGCTCATAGCCAAAGCCACGGGATTCCTTGAAGTGGTCTCACATTAAGATATCTCTCAAGAAAGATTCTCGCTTTTTTCTTTCAGGTCCTATAGCAAACAAAATGGGCCGCTCTCGATGAATGCTCTTGAACAAGACGCATCCATGGCGAGAGACTCAAGACCAGATGAAGAATTGCAAAATCGCCTTGTAAAGCCAAATGGACTATGCCTCAAGTATCGTCTTCCTTTGTAGTACCAAAGCACGCAACCTGTGGCAATATGAGATGCTAAAGAGTATTGTATATATGACGATTAGATCAGGGCTTTGACAGTCCACTTTATTTGATAGCCGGGGCTTTGCCCTCGAGAGGTCCCGCAACCTTGTGAAAATGGTAACAACCCGAGCTTCCCACGATCCTGGTGACTGGAGCCGGGCATCAATTACAAGTGGAGCGGAAAAGACGCAGAGATCATGAGGCATATCTTGGGGCTGGTATGGACATCACCTTCGACTTTTATACTACCTCAAGATCAAAAGCTAGCAATGAATCAGGAAGCTGGCAGAGAACAAGCAGAGGCTACCAGTCAATTTCATTGCCTTCTACAAAACCCGCGTGGCGACCCAAGAGGATTGGCACCACGACGCATTCTAGAGAATTTATGGCTTGTTCGAGCCCTGGATTGCGTGAATCACAAGCATGGTTTAGATTGGATCTAATCTGATATGTATATTGAAGCGGGACTTGGAGTGGAGAACAACATTATTGGGGATCATCATCCTAATAGAATTTCTAGGCTCTCAGAAGAGCCAATTACTGATTCGAAGTACCAGAAATCTACTTCAAACCCCAATACCCAAGACTATCCTGCTCGTGAATCCATTTCCGAAATATACGGCCACGATAGTAGAGACCAATAGTCAAGAGATGGAAAACAAGGTTGATAGTCGCAATAACAAGGAAAACAGCCAAAACACCGTCAGCAGTAACCCAATCGTTGATACATCATGTCCAGACCCAAGCAATCAAGGACTTTGTGGAGGCAACCGCCACCATGAGCTCTACAGAAAGCTGCATCATGATGGTTAGACAAGGATCTGTTACTCTCAGAACTGAATCGAATCACTCACTTCTTTGTGGCAGTCTAAGGCGTAGCTCATGGAAAGAGTGACGCCTACCTGGGCTCCGGCACTCAACAGTCCAGACCCAATAACCGATCCTATCCGGTGCGTGTGATATCGGTGAGATGAGCCAACAATGAGAGCCCCTACAAACGTCAAGATTGTTCCCAAAAGCAGGACAGGGAGGCGCATCTCCGGTTCTCGGATACTATGATTGCGTCGTGTCGCGTTATTGGCTAACGAATTTGAAGCGAAGCCACAGAGCCAAGGCTCCACAGGAGATCCAATGAATGGAGAAAGGAATACTAGCCCTTGATCTTGTGAGTCGAAGCCGTATGGATCTGCGAAAAGCTGGGCGACAACAGCACCAAGTATGACATTCCATCCAAAGGGAAAACCCATGGATGAGACAGGCCCAAACGGCGGTGGGATACGTCAACATTACGAAAGGTCGCAGAAAGGTCTTTCTGAGGCTGACTTGCTGGTCGGGCTTACGCCAAATGGCCAGGCTGCGAATGAATCCAGAATCCATTCTGAGAACGTCTCAAACATTGGGTTCTCATCGGCATGAACGTCGCTAGCTTGAATTTCATGAGTTTGGATCCCCGTGTGTTCCGCTGTCTTGATCTCGGGCCTTTTGGGAGCCTTGGGCTTAGAAAGGGTGGACAGCCTTTCACCAGGAACAGAAATGGGTAGTCTAATTTCTGGCTTACGGCTCCTTTTCCCTGATAGACAAGGGAAGATTCTTTATGAAATGGTTCTGAACGAAGATGCGTCCAAATGCTGCTACTCTCCTAAGCCGACAAAAAGGCGAAGGTCGAAAAAGGACGAGATTGGAGCCCCCAACAAGCTGCTCAGACATTCATAGCAGAAAATATTATTTCTGAACCAACATGATTCATGGTTTGAAACTCCAGATGTTGTCTGATTTCTTTACCGAGTTGAGCCCTGAATAAGATGTTTACATTTTAAGATTACGGCTTGACACATGGTCCGCAAAGTATGGCGTTGCGGTTGACTCGCAGCCCACCCAGCGAGGGACAAGACCGTGCTCCGTAATGTATAATCCAGCAACTCCAACAGATTTGCCTTTCTCTTGATGTAAGCTTGGTGTCAGGGCCTTAATCAAGGACTGGCCAAGCATGCGCAAAATACATGGTTTCTGTCATATGATATGGTGACTGTTTAGATGGGCAAGGCCGGTGATGCCATAATGATTGCTCTGCACGGAGCGCAGGTGATAAAATAATGCTGTAAAGGCAGCCTACACTTCGCATTCACTCCCACAGTGACTCATTGGTTATCGGATCCAGCGGGTGAAGCCCTAGCTATGAATAATTCGTCAATGTAATAATCAACCATAACTCAAAACCTCCTTCTCTGGTCATCATGGGAGACCCCCATAGGAATATTCGATGCATTCCTCTTGTGCCCATTTCCTATTGACTGGCTTGATGAACCTTGCAATAACACCAGCTCATTGTATTCATCAGAGCCCAGGATTTTCAGCATACTTGGTGTGGCTAGGACCTGGAGGGTTGCCTTGAATTGCTGTCTGTCCGACTCGTAACGCTGTTGCTCCAAGTAACCAGCTTGGTGCTTTTTCGTAACCACCAATGTTTGCACTTGGTTCCTAGACAAAGGCTTTTCAGTTCGCATATCATAGGTTGACCTGTCCAGCCTATCGCTAATATGCTTTCGCCGATGACTTGGGCCTGTGATTTGCCATACTCTGTCTCGAGAAGCGAGGAACTTGTTGAGTTCGTTGCAATCGGTGCATCCACCTTCTTGACCCAAACCAGCTAATTCCCTGGACATGTTGCGTCCCACAGGAATGCATGACGGCAGTCGTGAATGAGCCCAACTACTTGCCTGTCGGGGCGGTTTTGGTAGATTCGTATGAAGGACCTGTCTCAGGAAGAACATAAAAAAATCCTTCATTTGCTCGGAGGGCGGTACTTGGTATTTGGCCATCGCAGCGTCCACATCCCGGACCATGCCCACTACAAGCGGTGCACTCCAACGCTGAAGCCATGGTTCTTTCCACCGATTGCAGGATTCACGAACAATTGAATCAGCACCCTCGAGTTGCCCGATAGACAATAGGCTGGCAACAACATTCGTAAATCGTTTGCCGAGTGAAGGTCCATTAGGCGGCATGATCCCGTTTACCGACCGCCCCACGGAGTCATTCTCGCAGAAAGCTAGCTTAGGCCATCCACGCTGTAGGAACAAGTCGACTATGCCCTTCGTAGGCTCCACCTTGGCGTAGTCCTGTATCCATCTGACGAGAGTCTGTTGGACAACTTCGGGCGTACCGCGCGATATGATGTGGGGCAGTAATCTGTGATGAACGAATGAGTAAGAATGACCAATGAGGTTTCAAAATGATGGCACGAGATAGTGAAAATTGCAATAAGTATGTGGTCATCCGCGACAAGACGCAACATTACACTTACCGTTCTTCAAGCCAGTGAAGATCGTGGATATTTGACTCTATCGTTCCATAAATGTAATCAACATGGGACAGATTGAACACAGGTTGTCGGCTGATCTTGTCATTATGATACTGGGTTAGTTGTTGATGCACATTGGTCTTTTGTGGTTCAGGAAAAGCGTGCTCAAAGATGGGTGTGAGGGTGCGGAACATGCTCAGTGAGCAGAGCTCCGCAAGTGGACGAAGGCTGGTCTGCTTAGCGATTTTCTCGTAAGACAGTTGTGGGAGCTTACACCTTAGCGAGACCGTCATTTTCATTGCGGAGGATCATTGCCCTTGCAAACGCTTCAATCTCCTTGTCCAACATAGCTCTTGGCCTGTCACTGTTGACGAGTGCGTTTGACAAGGCAATACGGAAACTTTCGTATCCCTCCTCGACAGAACCTTCTACGACTTGGCGAAAATCAACTTCAATACTGTCCCCTTGAGTCAGAATGGACTCGATGGATTTGGCTGCAACCGCTGCAGTGGCTGGATCACTTTGATCTCTCAGACTGCTCATAATTGCAGAGATTGCAGGGTCGTGGCTAGTTCGCTGAACAATCTGTCTCGGGATGGTGTATGTGGCCGAATTGCCGGTGAAACTGTTCACAGATCGATGTGCACTGTTCAGGCCATAAGACTTCGCGAGGCGCTGGTAATGACTTTTCGGAACTATCAAAGCCAGCTATTGAGATTAGCAGGGATAAAAAATAGGTGGTTAGAAGCATACCGTATCGTGGTAGATCAGAGTTGACGCTCCGCCCTCGTTACCGTAGTAGTCTCCGTCTTCTGACGCGTCATCGTGGTCGCGACCACCTCCTTCGACTATTCCGTTGAGAACTCTAATCTCGAGGTCTAGATCATCAAGGACTTTTTTGCCGGCCAGAGAGTAAGCCCCGTCATCAAGCATGGGTTCTCCGTCCTCTTCCTCTCCTTCCATGTCCTCTGGAATACGTCGAGTGATGTTGCCGAGCATGAGAAAAAGACCGTTTTCGCGGCAAGCAGCAAGTAGACTTTGACAGATGGCACGATCCCGTCCCTTCATGTTCGCAAGAGAGAGACTCAGTTTGGTGTATTGATGCTCAAGGCAATATCCGCAGACTTTCTCTTCCGGGAAGTTTGGCTGCCATTTGAGCATATGCCGCTCGAGGTCATCAGACATGGCGGCCACATGCTGAGCGGAGATGGCACCATCGCCGCCGTGGAAGGCTTTATAGGTGATGACAAAGCGGAACCTTTCTGTGACGAGTTTTATCTCGTGAGTCACGTCGGAAAACCAGGCCATCGCGACGAGATCGAAAGCGGAAGCCGACGCTGTTGATAGGACCCGTTCTTTTGATCCTATGGAGAGATGCACGTCTCCGCCCTGGTGCTGGGAGGGAAGGCATATGACGACAGTACCAATCATGCCCTTCTCCTTTTCGGAATCCTTATGCTTCTTAAAAAAGGACCCTTCCTCGTAAAGGAGCAACTTGTCCAGCCTCAAGACTAGACCTGGTGTGCCGAGATCCGCAGATAGTTCCGAGGCGACTCGTTGAAGGAAAGCCGGCCATTGGGGATTTGCCAATTGGAATTGGTCCTGGTTTAATTCCCAAGTCTTACGCACTGTAGTGTCGACCATGGTTTCTGTGCCCTTTCCGAATGGAGCCTGACGGCAGATATTCTGAATGGCGCCTGCATCGCGAACAGTAAGCGGCAAGGGGATATCACCCAGCTCTCCAATCCGAAGACCAGGGCTCGTGAATGACGCGTAGCATTTACGCACGGCGAACTCTCCCGTCGTGTCGATGATGTCGAGCTTCTCCCCTAGCTCCTCGACCCAGTCTTCGAAAGTGTTAAAACTGGACAGCTCAGACTCCGACATCGATTCAGGCTCAGACTCATCAGACGAGATCTCAATGGAAGCCATCCTTTTAATTGATGCCTGGTTCTTTAGAGCTCTGACAACAATGTGACACTCGTGGAAATCGAGATATTCGATACCTTTCGTGAATGAGACAAGACGTCACCGCAATCTCAAGCCGCGGAAGACGCCCATGTTATTTGCTTTTTGAGATTCGTAATCTCCAAGGGAAAAACGAAAAGTGGACCGCTCAAAGAGGCTGGTTACCGTGTGGCTGGTGCAACATATCGAGTGGAAGCGTGGCCACGCTTCTCATTGAGCTACCCGGTATCTGCAGGACCTCGAGTCGGCAAGGCTACAACTGAGTTATGGACCATTTGCATACGTGGTGATTGATTCGATATGTCAAAGGCCTAATATGTTTCCTTGTTCCACCTGGTCATCAGCGTAGCTGAACCTTGAATGCTGATAAATCCCACAGAGTCGTGATTCTTGGTGGGAGCGAATGAACCTGAAGCTGAGGTAGATAATGGCCAACAATTCTTGCCTACATGAAGCAAGTCAGTCCATAGTCTTGCTTTAAATCACTGGTCTTCTTTGGCTTGGCCCCGATAGAAAACAGCGTGAGACAGTCCCAAATCTAGGTCGGTCAACTCACAGCACCCGATGCCAATTATAGCTCAATCTAAGATCCAAATACTAAACACGACATCTATGACACTTCTATTGCACTCCCACATGCGTACCGGATTTGAAGCACTTAGTAGAGAGGAACCATAAGTTGAAAAGATCTCATATTTTCCGCAAAGATATCAAGCCATTGTCCGGTTGGCATCTCAGTTGCATGTCCTTCCCCGCCACAGCGGGGCAGAAGCTTGGATGAACCTCGCGCTACTCCTATCAATCAAGATAATGGCGACGCTAGTGTTGATTTTGGCTGCCACTGGTTGGAATAGTCTTGACTAACCCCTGGGGAGACCCGCCTCGACCTCCAAATTTAAGATAACGGCGGTAAAGGGATCGGCAAACATTACTGACCATATCCGACAATTTGGTATTGTAACAGTTCCGACCCGCCCACTAATAAGTTAGTTTGACCCCAGCTTTATTATCCCTTCCTCGGCTGTCTTTTAGATTCCCATCTCATTGAAAGACGTATTGGTTTTTGGGAGCTGTCTCAACTGCTTCAACTGACAAACAAAGATTGGACGGCGAATATGCCCCGTGTAACTTACCTAAGGTAGCTGTGAAATGAGGCATGGCCATGGTATCTTACCCGACTTCTGGAACAAGGAGTTCGCTAGTCAGCTCTAGGCTCATGTTGTGGCTGAAGCCAATTCATTTGTAGCAACAGGCCTTGCCTGATCAAGATAAGAGCCTCGGTTGTGAGGGGAACATGGTAGCAGAGATAAGGCCTATATAAACCTGTTCCGAAGGCGAATCGACCACTTTTTTTCCCAGAGTTCTCTTTCGAGATCAGACAACAAGAAGATTCTCGTCATGTCAGTTCAAAATACCCCTGTCGCCAGCAAGTCTGAAAAGACGATTGGCATTGACCAGATATCCCACGATGTCACCGCCGGGGAGATTGATTTGAAGCCCCCGCCCACACATGAGGTCTTCCAAGAAACAGACGAAGGCGTGAACTTTCGCAATGTTAGCTGGCAGCGTGCCACCGTTATCTTTCTGAAGATTCAATTTGCCATGAGCATTCTGAGCGTGCCGGCATCATTGTCGGTGCTCGGTGCTGTAGGCGGCGCAATCGCCATTGTCGGATGGGGTGTTGTTAATACATGTAAGTTCAAATGGTTGTTGTGCGGAAGATGCACCCGCCTGACATGCAATTGCACTAGACACCGCGGTCATCTTGGGAGACTTTCGTAACCGCCACCCGGAGTGTCATAGTAGGCTACCCCTAGGTATCGGTCAAATCATAGCATTGTTGACATGAATAGCCCTGGCGGATATGTGCGGCTTGCTCTGGGGCCGCGTAGGCAGAGAGCTTGTGGGTGTCCAGATTCTCATTGCCCAGGTTCTCATCACAGCTGCCGGCATTGTGTCTTGCTCCACCGCTTTCAATGCGCTTAGCAATCACGGGGCATGCACCGTGGTTTTCAGCTTTGTCTCGGCAGTCCTAATCACTGGCTTCTCAGCCACCAGAACGTTCTCCCGCCTTGGCTGGCTGACGTGGTTTGGCTTCATCACCTTTTTCATTGCCGTTATGATATTTACCGTCGCAGTGACCCAACAGGACCGGCCAGCTGCTGCTCCTCAGACGGGCGACTTTGAGCTGGGCTGGACAGCCGTCGCCTACCCTGGGTTCGCTGCCGCCATAACTGCAAACGCCAACATCTTTATCAGTGGCAGTGGCTCATCCATGTACCTTCCTGTCATTTCGGAGATGAGACGTCCACAAGACTACCGCAAAGCTGCCTTGGTGACTGGCGTTCTTGTCTGCGCTATGTACTTATCTTTTTCCCTCGTCATTTACCGATGGTGTGGTGTCTGGCTCACCACCCCAGCCTTTGGGAGCGCAGGCACCCTCTTCAAGAAGATTTCATATGGCGTTGCCTTGCCAGGTCTCATTATTGGTGTTGGGATCTACCAGCATGTTGCTGCAAAGTACATTTTTGTTCGCATTCTCCGCAACTCTGAACATCTACAGGCGAACACGGTCGTGCACTGGACCACATGGATTGGTTCCAACTTGGTGCTTGGGGTCCTTGGCTTCATCATTGCAGAAGCAGTGCCTATTTTGAATTACCTTCTTGGACTGGCAGGTTCATTGTGTTTTGCGCCTTTCAGCCTGGTGTTCCCGGCAATGTTATGGATGTACGACTTCAAAGGGTACCTGAGAGGTTCGGCATCACAGAAAGCCCAGTACGGAATACATGTGGCAATCGTCATCATAGGCCTTTTTATGGTCGTGGTCGGAACGTAAGTGATTCCCTCTTAGTCATGTTTGCCAATAGCTAACATGTTGCTAGCTATGGTGTCTCTGCTTCAATCAGAGATGCCTTTGCGTCTGGCATGATCGCCAAGGTCTTCAATTGTGCCGACAACTCTGGTACAATCTCCTAATCTGAATCATGGGAATGTGCTAGAGGGATAGTGGTAGCTCGGTTACGTCAGTAAATACTCCATGGTGATACTGTGTTCGCGTTTTGCTGCCTATCATATTAATTGTGGCTTTCATTCTTCGAGATAGTACGCCGGACGTTGTGATATCAGGGGCGCCATTTAATTAGAAACCTTGATGTTATTCTCCACAACAAATTTCGTCAGATTAAAGTAATGATTTCGAATTTCATAATTTAATGAGGCTATTTTTGAGAAGCATCAATCTTCGTCCTTGGAATTCGGAACCAGTAACCTTCAGGCAAAGAGTCTCTGTTTAGTCTTCCGACCCCCTTTTTACTACCTGTCGTCTCGTTGGGGTTTATTGGTAGCTAGGCTAGGAGAATAGTTTCAATAGCCACCCCGAGTTGAACCCAGCACTCAAGAGAAATACTGAGCAGCCCTAAACGAAAGCAAATACCGCCTTCTCGTCTCACAACCATCGAATTCACAGCTGGCGGATTTGATAATTAAGGCCCAGGCGATCACGGCACATATGGGTTAGTAGCTTCGGTCATTCTCATGGCCCTACCCAGAAAAGGACCTGGCGTAGACACGAACAGAGCTAAGCAAGAATAGAGGTCTAGAACCTCGTGGACTTGCTCGTTCAATTCGCCCTTCTCCTTCCTTACATACCCAATTACCTTGCCCTCCATATTGAGCACGTCTAAGTAAGATGGTTCGCGGTCTGCGAGTTGTAAATGGTTCAAATGAAGTATAGGCTAGGGTTTCTTCATGCATGATTCTGGAGGTGCATATATAAAAGATCTGCGCGTTTGTAAAGGCGAGCTTCTGTTTTGCTAAGATGACTTCTTGATAGGTCCAACCACGCGAGTTCCACACCGACGGCCCGACTACATCCCAGAGTGGCGGCAGCTGAATCTTGATTTGCAGTCCCGATGCCAGCCGAGAGGACTGGGTCTCTCGTGCTCTACTGATCCCAGCCAGCCCGTCAGTCATGTCACTGCCGGCCGCTGCCACAATAACGATCTTTGCGGCTGTTAAGATGACCGACATGGCCTCTATTTGGCACCCTTTATCTTTTTCGTCATCTTGAATGATGCAGAATCGGTCAACCTAGAGGTATCGCTCACCAAGCTTTTCGCAGACCCTTACTGCATCTCTGACAGTTGCAGGGAGACTAGCAGTATTGACGTTCTCCGATAGCGTCGCGAAGTTTGACTTTGTCAGCTTGGTTACGTCTGCCTCGTCAACAAGGCCGCAGACATAGCTGAGTGCAACATAGCTTGGTAGAATAGATGCGAGCGGTGTACGGACACTTTTTTGACAACGTCAATTAGGCGAAAGCCTCGAGGTAAGTTGGCAGTGATGGCGTAATCACACCAATGGTGAGAATTGACTCAATCTTGAATGCACGTGTCGATATCATATAGATCTAGTACGTGAGGTCCAATAGATGGAAGTTGACTATCTGACACAGATCTCGACTGAGGCATGTCTCGCAGTACGAGATAAGCAACGTTCTTTCGTTTTCTGTCTGCACGTGTGACGCTACTGAACTACATCATGCATCCAGTCCGTGGCAGATAGATACAGTGAACAGCCAAAATTCCGCGGTTATCGATAGCCCTCGGGATTCAGCATGGGCGGCGGCGAGCTTTGCTCCAGAAGCTTGGCAAAAACCTGATACAGGCGGTAAGTTGAGGTATTTTTGGCTCTGAA